>JUDQ01000220.1:0-59200 GCA_000812075.1 Scedosporium aurantiacum
AAAAAAAAAAAACTTTAGGACTGGTGCTCGAATAGAGGCTCATGCTGTCTTTCATGGAGTGGAAATATTGCCTGAAGAGGCAGTGTCTCGGTTGACGTTCGGCAGCCCAGCCCAGTTGGGCCGCTAACAAGATTTGATGAAAGGAGGATGATGGACGGAGAAGAGGGAAATGGTCTGGGGACTCGGGAGGCGGCGATGATACATGTCCTCTTGATGGAGATCGGGTAGAAGGATTACGAGACCCTGGGGAATATTCAGCGTAATCATCATTTCTCCCTCGATCAGCAGAGGCATCATTGGTAGGCGATGCCTCTTTTTCAGACGCCCTTATGGCCTCAATAACTTCCACTTCGATATGGAAGGCATAGACAAGGTCACCGAGGGATGGCAAAGACTACAATTTTGGGATAAATATACGGTTATTCAAGTCGCGAGGGACAGCTACGAGAGATCGTGGTTAGAAATAAGTAATTCCTGGATTGATGAATTATGATGATGCTAGTGAGTGATGAGGGCCGAAGGTAGATGGCGAGGAACTGGGCCTAGGAATCTCACAAGTCTCACAGTAACCAACTCGACTAGCTATAATGGTAGCTTGCGCCTTCGCAAGGGATCTGGGAATCCTCGGGAGTTAGCAGCCACCCACACTTCCGGCCAAAGGGTCGAGGGAGTTCTTAGCGAGGCTCCTGCGCGTCTGTCCCCCTCATCAGCCCTGTATCCTTCGTTTAACAAAAGGCCAATCCTTCGCATGCAAGCCGTCAATATTCAGATGACATTGAGCAGAGAAATTGACAGAGAGTGCCATTTTCATGCAGCATGTTGGCAGAGTAATGTAACCCACCCAAGGGTCGTCGAGTCATGAAGAATCATGCTGCGCCGCAAAAATGCCATCCTTCCATGCCACCGTGCCACACGCTCACCTGCATACGACTAATATTTCCTTCGGTTTGGCTCGCCGGGTTACATTTTAGTGCTAACGCACGTAAGAAACGCAGATCTTAGTCTGGAAGAGGGCATTCAATGACACGATGTAATATTCCGTTCCGCCTCATCCATCATCTAGCGCAGCACAGCTCCTGAAACTCTCCAAGTGAGGAGGATTAATTCTGGCAGTGTGGGGCCAACTCAGGGAACGACACTCTTCATGTAGTATTGTTGAACGGCTGCGTTCGTGGAAAATGCAACTTCAAGTCTGTGAGAGGGAGGTCACTGATCCCTGCTTCCCCAGCACAACTGTTCAGGTGTCGGCTAACCAGGCTGCATGGGAACTTGGAGGGTATGCCACATTATCACTAATCCTGACCATCGAAATATTCTATTCCAAATATGCATCGGTAGATCGGCATAGGCAGGTTCACGGCGAGGCATTTCCGGGTTTCTGTCCAACGTGGGGGGTTGATTCACTAGGATCCAATATCAGTGCACTATTGCAATCCTGCTTGTAGGATGCTTCATCAGCGTCTGCTGAAGAGGGCGATGATGAGCAGCATGGGTAGCATATCTGTATCCCGATTGTCCCTGCCGGAAACTATATATAAAGCCTCAAGTCCCCCCTTTGCATTGTCTAGTATAAGGCCAGCAATACCAGAAAGCCTTGGACTCCTGCAGTTCTTGTCCCAATCCCCTCTTACACATTGCACTGTTAACTGCTGTCCATTCTACCACTTGTCAAGCCACTCGTCAAGCTTTCACCATGATTTCCATCCAAAAGGCTTTTCTCCTGGCCATGATCGGCTCCGTCCAGGCCTCTCCCCTCGCTTCCACTGCTTCTTCCTCTGAAGATAGCGCCGCTACCCAGGACTGGACTCCACCCGTCATCCCCGAAGGTGCCATCGACATCAGCAATAACACGGCCCTAGTGAATGAGCTGAGGATCCAGTACGGCTTAGAAGTAGCTGAGGAGGCTTCTTCGAACGCGGGCGGGATCACGATAATGTCCGGGGCCTGTGATCAAGGCACATGCCCCGACTACGACAGAGCTTTCGACACGGTCTTCACCTGGATCGCGATCCCGCAGCCAGGAGTGGGAGGCGCTCCCCCCACCACCTTGTTCTGGATGGACAACGATATGCGGGTCAACGACTGCGGCCAGTGTTACCGTAAAAAGATCGGCTCCGGCTCGCCGAACAGTGGCGGATGTTGGGACTTGACTGCCTGCAATCGCCCGCAGTCAATCTGTGTTGATGGCAACAATAGGCGCGCCCACCGCATCTGGAAGGATAATAACGTCAAGAAATGCTACAGGATGGCTGGGGTCGCCTTGGGAGGCTGCGGTAATATCCAAGACCGTTTCATTTGGCGCCCCGAGGAAGAGGTTGCCTGCAACTGGTGAGAAGGGACAGGGCGTAGTGGCGGGCGAGGAGGGGTGGAAGCATGGGTGGAAGCATGGCTGTGTGAGGAATAATGGGCGTAGCTTGAATATGCCTTAGCTTCTAGACAGAGATAGCCTCTTTTGTTTGTCTGGGTCGCTGTTAACTCGCGGTACGGGCGCAGAAAGAAAAAAGAAAAAGAGCAGAGGCACATTAATTAAGACTATCTCCCAATTTGCCCTCTTCATCGGCCAGATCCTGACTTGACAAAAAAGAGTACGCCATAATGTGTTTGCTAAGTAAAATACATTAGCTGTTTATGCCGAATGAGATCGTCGGGCTGGAGAAAGGAGTATGAGATGGCGGGAGATGGGTTCAGGAGCCTTACCACCCTACTGCATTTGAACATGGCCCCGAAGTCTACCACCGGGTCGGCCGGGAGCCAGTAATCGTGTCGACCCATCCGGGCTGTGCCGCTCACACAGGGGGTGGTGGACGACTCCGGTGTCTGTTGGCGCTAGCGACGCTTGTAACCTCGCGAGGTCACATTCTTGGTGGCTCCTTGGTGCACTTTTCGGACACCGAGGCCACAGGTAGTGTAAAGTCCCTTGCATCCACTGTGGGTGGGGGGGCAACATCCGCTTCGGTGGTGGCGGAATGTCGGTCTTTTGGTTGCTCGATCAGGAGGTGAATCTGCAAGGTTCCCCGCTCCCACCAATATTACATTCTACCTGATTCTCACTGAACTACACTTGCCAGGCACCCCTAATCGGAACCAGGGTAGTCTCGACCATGGTCGCAACGCACACTCAAGCATGTAATCTAGGTTGTGCCACGCAGTGTTAATGGCCGTGCCTAGCAGTTTGCCGTCGCTTCCATGCCAAGATGCCGTGGTGCTGATCTTACGGCCGAAGTGCCCATTCGGTTCTGTCAACGAGTTTTTTGATCTTGAAAACGAGCTCTTGAGCCCAGCCGTCGGAATCGGAAGTTGTAGCGAGCCATCGGCCTGACTATGATGTCCGAGAAGCGCCTCTCGGACCTTGGTCATGTCTTGAGCAGGCCGCAAACACGTGTCAAAAATCTGGAACAACCGCTCCGATTGTTTGACACGCGCCGGGCCCGCCGTTGTGATTCTACAACTTTATACCGAGCAAGCCGAAATTTGCAAGCCTAGTTGTAGTAGTCGCATGGAGGAATATGACAATGAATGGCATGAAAGAAGATTCATGGAGCAGCCTCATGAAGCTAGCACATTCTTGAAACCGTGAGGCTGTATTATAAGGACTCACCCCTTTTCAAAGTCCGCCCCTGACATTATCTCGAGAGACTAGTAGCGAGAGAAGTAGCTGATATGGCTTCCTAGGCTCGGGCCGGCGGCTTGGAAACAGCGCCAGCTGATCTCAAGATTGCATTCATGTGGTCCGGCCGCACGAAAGAGAAATGTCAATATTTAGTAGTGCATGACATCCCAGTGCTTTCGAGAAACTTTGAACACTTCGGGGTATCTAACCTGACTCGCGTTGACCTTGGTACGGGGGTCGTTGGTTCTCGCATCTCTCGATCGGGGCTTCATAGCGCTCATAAGTCATAACGTCGTTAACCGCCTGGCTCGTGTGAGTGATGCAGTCGCCGAAATCTAACTCTCCAATAAAGGTGGGCTCCCTCCAAGACCTCCACGCCTTTGAAGCCTATACCCCAGCACACAAGTCACTAGACTCCTCCATGATATTCCCCGGGTAGGACTTGTTCGGTTCTAGGGATCTTACAATCACAAGCTGGGCTAATCTCAGCTTGTGCAAGGTCGATTTCGAAGCTCCACTCGGGATGCGAAGATTTGTGCGAATACCAAAGTCATTAGCCGACAGAGTATGAAGAGTCGAGGAGCACACAGCCTGAAGGAGAGGTGGAAGTTGTAGTCATACTCAGAAAGGATGACATAGGCACCCTTAGGAAGGATTAAGATAAGAAGTCCGTCGTAGTTTAAACCTTTACAGAAGGTATACATGATTAGGTACTGGAATTTGTCGCCGTAGCTATTCCATAACTAGTTAGGTTATACTAAATATCGAGATGTAGTAGTGATCTTATGGCTGGCTTGGCAACCCCACAACATACTCACTTGCCCTTATTGCAGCGCGGGTCTGCGAGTGGGATGATCGCGAGTATGGAGCCCACGGGGAGAGCATAGATGGCGGTATTACCAGGAGCGCTTGGTCTAGCGCGAAGTAACGAATTCATAGATTTAGATCTTTTCGCTCAAATATGGGTCCGCTCAACAGTAGACAACGTCTGTGGGATACTGATGTCCCCGGGGCTGTATAGCATGCCGCCTAAACGGAACCGACGCCTTCCATTCCCTGTAAGGTTTGCCCCAGAATGGCAAAGAGTCATACGCCTGGGAAGGTTTGTCTGGAACTGTACCCCTAATTAGTGGTTTAGTCTTTAGATCTGCTGTTATAAACTTTTAAGATGTAATACTACTAAAGCAGGACTTCCAATCAAGTTGGTACTGAGACACACGTCGACGCCTCCAATCACCTCGTCCAAACCTAGTTCAACCCACGTCTCCGTCTCATACATAAAGATGAGGCTTGCCAAGTCTATAGTATCGAACCAAAGTCGAAATCTAGCCAAAGAAACCCGGCGTATATCGTACAGCTCGAGCATTAAAATACGAAGCGTCATTAAATTTCAGGCCGGTGAAATGGGGCTTCTTTGGCCATCGCAGAATTTGGAGGTGGTCCCAATTAGAGCCAAAACTCCATTCTATACTATGCGACGACGGGTACTATACCAGTATTAATAGCAAGATAGTCTTTACGTCGAATTGGCATCAATGTCCATCTGAGGGAGATAGAGGAGTTCGGACTTACAAGGTGCTCAAGGGAAAAAACGAAATAGTCAGGCTCAAGAGTACAGTCTGTTCTACCTTGTGGAACTCGTTTCACCAAATCCTCAGATGTCGAAAACTAGAGATCTCAATCCCCGGCACCTTCCTGACACCTTCACAGATGCCAGCTCTTAGGGGGCTACGCTTAGCTAGAGCTTGGGTATACTCTAATACGGGCAATATCCCCCTTTTAAGATCCATCTCGAAACAACTGCCCAATATATAGATCCTGCATCATGTCGTCGTACTGGAAGAAAAGACCTGACAAGGAACTAGGCGATCGCGAACGATCTGTGACACTAGAAGAAAACCTAATACGACGAATTGGCGGATTGTGGTGTGAGTGAATCAAGCGCGTACACGCGTCATATGCAAGGCGACGTTTAGATACTCTTGCAAGATGGGGATGGCATTGGATTTCGGCGATAGAGAAGGTAGAAGTGAAAACGGAGTCGTGGTCGGCTTGGTTATGGCTAAAATCGCGTCGCGAATAGGGCTCGCGGACAAACCACGCCTATTGCTGTCAACTCCTTGTCAAATCCTAAGATAAAAGTGAGTGTTAGAGCGGCGTTTACAATTCGCCAAGGTGAGAATGATATGTTGATGTAGTAATTAACTCAATACTTAACAGACAATGCCTTGATGTCAGCCAGGAGGGCTGTTAATGGCTTCTTTCAAGTAAACTGGAAATTTGTAAAGGCTTTAAGCTGGCTCGTTCATCTCCTAAGACAGGATGGCGAGGATACATTGGAACCTAGGATATGTCGTGAACCAAGCAAAGTTGTCAATTCGATTTAGTAAATCCATACATTCGGGATTTCTTATTGTACCTTGAATCCTCCAAGGAGTTCATCTTTCTTATCTTTCAGGACCCAACCAAGGCCCTGTACCTCACTGACACGCTCGCCTAGCCTACCGCGTATCGAAAACGATATCTCAAGAGTGCCTTTACTCGATAGGTAACTTAGCTATATAGTACTGTCGTGGTCTTGGGGACGTTCTGGCCTCTGCTGGGCTGCTTCTTGCTGCAGGGTTCGGACTGCCAAATCTTCTAAAGAACGGCATAACTCGACATCGAACGATCAAGAAGTAGAGTGGATAAGCCTTAAAGAAACACATTTGTATACTTCTTTAATTAAATGTCTGTCGTGTGCCAGGAACTCTCCTAAGTAACTACGTGAAAACGAAACTGTAGTAACTCCTGATACTTGTCTTTACTCCTGACACTTTTCCAAAGACAAGCCATCTTTGAGCCCATTTCGCTGCAGGACAGCCTACCATAGCAGACACAAGGAGATGTGGGCAGAGCACTCGCACAAGGTTTCACTCAAAAGTTATATTATGATCATGTTCTCTGGCTGCTTCTGTTATCATCACTCTTGCTACGGGGTTGGTAGAAGGAGCGGTTCTTAGCATTGGAAACGGAGATAATAGATATAATTCATATCTGTTGTTAGCCCACTGAATAAACAAAGTAGAAAGCATTGATGAGACAACAGATCCATATTGTGACTGACTGACTCGACAGGTAACGTCGTAAATTTGGTTGACATTAGCCCAAGCTTAGACAGATGTTGCCTTGATTGGTTGAACAAGGTAACCCCAGGCGAAGGCTCCCGGCCCGAAAAGCTTGATAAGAATATCTTCCAGAAAAAAGTGAAGGGCATTCTGGGGCCTCCATCTGGTCGGTCATGGTAATTGCCGCTTTCTGGTTCCGATCACTACCCGCTCTGATTGCAGTATACTTGTCATGTCGTGAGACCAACCACAAGTGCGAATCGTGTTCTCTTCCGGCGATGGCCAGGCCCTGTGGCTTGGGTGTGCTGTGCCCCTGTTACGCATCCAGCGAGCTGCACGTGTCTGACCTGTTCTTTGGGCCTAACCTATATCAGGTATGCGAAACGGAGGCTGGACAGCAACCAATAATAGTCGCAATGTAATTCGTACTTCGTAGGCCATACACATCTGCCTCTCATACTTGTACTGTACTTCATACATGGGATACCATTGGCCCTGATACCCTGCCCAGTGCCCACCAATATCTAAGTTGGCTTTATAAGTTCTATCCTTTGGAGAGGGCTTCGACGACGTGAACAGTCAATTGCATTCCTCAATGTTTCCTAAAACGATGATACTCGGTTGTATCCAGCTTGTACTTTCTTTAAAATCACAAAAAAAAAAAAGGAATGTTGAGGTTATTTCTATCCCAAGTGAAGCATTTTGGCCTCCAGTAGGTCCCACAGCAAGATGCCTTCCTCGCTGATACTGAAGAGCCTGCAGTATATCAGAGAGGTATTTTTCTTATGAAGATCCAGGTAATGAAGAAGTTAGATGCCTTCTAGCGTAATCTAGAATTGAGGATCAAATACGAACTACGAAGTACTTTGTATAGGCGTTGAGAGAAGCACTTTTTCGTAAATAAATGCATGGGGCATGTGGTTCCTTCCCCTTTTGCAATAGTATATTGGGTAATAATCTGAGATATTCCTTTCATATTTCGACTCCCTGTAGTTGGCCGTCAGGGTTGCCCTGTGCTTGCTCAAAGGCTGCTACAAAATCCGACTGGAAATCCGACTGGATGCTGGCCGTTTGGGTTTGCATCGGGAGCAGCTGGCGTGGCAAGAGCTGGCTGATTGGTGTGCTAGTCTGTTTTGAGAGCCAAGCTTTGGGATGGTCTAGGATTGCCTGGTACACTACACCCGCAGGCCGAGGCCGGGCAGGGCCGGTGGGGGAAGTTGGGGGGGCTGGGCAGTCGATGATCCCCGCGGCATCCGTCCAATTTCGAATCTTGTTTTGGGTCATGATCCGAGTTCCGAACATTTCTCTAGTGCGGTGTAGTGTCCTGATTTGATCCAGGCTGGTCCCTGCCGGGGAAGCAAAGGTAGTGGGCCGCCCAGGAAATTAGTGTAGGCCAGTAAAACGGAACGGCCAGAGTCCACTAAGTTACTCTAAACCAATCTGACCCAGGTGCTAAACAAGAATTGATCAATTATTGATGAACTCTGAGTCCAGGCCGAAGCAAAGCTAGTCGTGGTATGGCCTAGTGGCAAACTAGTGCAAATGACCTAAATTGCACAACGCCAACGCGGGGATACCAGGATGGTAAACCGAGATTGTTTATTACTTCATAACCCCAAAGCATTGAGGCACAGCCGTTCTGGAAATGGAAGGTATTGAATCGATTGATGGATACTGTCTGGCCAGGGCAGAAGCACAGTGTACACTTTTAGCGTAGCGCACTTCGTCCTGCAGTTCCATTCATCAATGCCTGGTCTCCTCATCCAGAAGGGCGGAAAAGTTGGGGCAACCAGTGGGGAGGCATCATCCCCCTGCCCCCGAACACTGGGATGAACGCAGCTCACAGGCCCCCCGTAAAATTAGTACGCAGAAATACGACCTGGCAGGCTGGCATGGTACGAGGGCGGAAAGTTGCGCGGAGGGCGCAATTGATGTTTTTATTCTCTCATAAATATCGGACACCGCCCTCCCTATTGAGCGCTTCCTGGTCGTCACAAGCCGTTATCTGAGGTTTCGGAGGAGCGTTATTTTGTCACCGAGCAACCAAACAATTGGGGTCAAGATGAAAGTAACCACTGCCACTGCCTTGGCTGCCTGGGCGGCAACGGCTCTAGCCTATCCCAAGGACCCCTCATCCACCAAGTGGCTGAGAGGCACCTGTCCAGGCCTCGATGACATCCAGTCGCTCGGCAGGAAGCTTTCATCGACGGCTAAACTCTACTTCCCCGGTTCAGATGATTTCGTCCTCGCATCAAAGCGGTGGTCAGTACTCTCAGCTCCCACGGTTGATGTCGTCGTGGTTCCGGGGACCGAGAGGGATGTTGCGGAGACGGTGAGTTCCCCCAGTTACATATGTGCACGATTTCAAAAGCTTCGCGTTGGCCCCCCCACCACCTGTCGAAATACCCAGCTAATTTGATACGCGATGAAGGTGATCTTCGCAAACAAGCGAAACGTCCCGTTCCTGGCGTTCAACACGGCCCATGGCGCCATCACTACCCTTGGCCGGATGACCCACGGAATTGAGATCTACCTAAACCAATTGAGTGGTGTTCAGATTTCCAGCGATGGCAAAACGGCCAAGATCGCCGGTGGCACCCAGTCCAAGTTGGTCACAGACACGCTCTGGGCCAATGGGAAGCAGACAGGTGAGTTCTCCAGGTACTTCTTCGGAATTCTCGCTAGGGCTGGCCCACTAAGTTTGAAAATCATACCGTAGTGACCGGAACATGTGAGTGTGTTAGCTACTTCGGGCCCGCCCTCGGAGGCGGTCATGGGTGGCTTCAGGGGCACCATGGTCTCATTGCCGATCAGTTCGTTTCCATGAACATCGTTCTGGCAGATGGAACCATCAAGACAATCAATGCGAACTCCGATCTCTGGTGGGCCGTCAAGGGCGCTGGCCATAACTTCGGCATTGTCACGTCGGCCACCGTCAAGATTTACGATATCGAGCAGCAAAATAAAAACTGGGCCGTTGAGACCTTTATCTTCAGCGGCGATAAGGTCGAGGAGGTGTACCAAGCTGCCAATGATCACCTCCTCAAGAATGGCACCCAACCTGTCGGTATCATTAACTGGTCGTACTGGCTCAACAACCCCGATGCTGACACAGAAAAGGTAAGTAACTAATGTCGTCCCCTCTAATATTATTATGAAGGATACATGTTAACACACTCTTTTTTCCCTAGCCTATTATCTTGTTCTGGGTCATCCAGGAAGGAGTCACGGCTGTGAACCCGATCTATACGCAACCCTTCCATGATATTGGGCCAATCATCGCGGAGCCAACCAGTGGAAGCTACCTCGACGTGTCCCAATGGACCGGCATCTCCCTCGATTCTGCACCCTGCCAAAAGGCCGGCTTCGCTAATCCTCGCTTCCCCCTGTACCTCAAATCATATAACGTCTCTGCCCAGAGGAGGGCCTATGACCTCTTCGCATCCTCAATTGGCGGATTTGGATCCACTCCCTTCTCAAACTCCCTCTTCATGTTTGAGGGCTACTCCATGCAGGGCGTACAAGCCATCGACGGCAGCTCATCTGCCTTCGCTTTCCGACAGGATAATCTTCTCACTGCCCCGCTGATCACCTACGAGCCAGCTGGGCCGGCGCGCGACCAGCAGGCGGCAGCCCTTGGCGAGCAGCTTCGGCAAATTCTCTTCGAGTCCAGCGGCCAAAACGTCATGCACACATACATCAACTACGCCTACGGTAACGAGAACCCGGCGCAGTGGTATGGTAGTGACGCATGGCGCCAAAATCGCTTGAAGCAGCTGAAGGCAAAGTACGACCCCAAGGGCAAGTTCAGCTTCTACGCACCAATTGCCTAGATTCTACAAGTACTACACTTTAGAACCCTAGTCGTAGCTGTGCTGTAGTACAGCTGTGGGTGGACACTGGATGGACATGGCACGAGGTACTTTCTGCATCGTCCTGGTGTATAATCTCGGGGCAATGGAGCTTCCATTCATGCATGGCATTTGATTCATTCATAATAAATAGTCTTCTCATTCGCCTGTCAGGCCATTAGTAATCCCCCTAATAATCTGTGATAATATGAGGGGATACAAAATACTTCGTAACGTCCTTTGCGCCCCGTCGACATCTTGATAAATCGCTCACGGAGACTCCCGGCCACCGCCCTTCAATATAAACTATATATAAAGTAGTGTACTTCGTACTAGTTTAGATCACTTTGCACGGCTGCTCAGTGACCCCCACAAACATGCACTAGCGCTAGTTTTAGTGCACCGACCAGGATCTGCATTTTACGGAACTTATGACCGAGCTCAGGGGGCCTGGTTCGCCCCGTCCAAGCTAAACTCAAACATTGAAGTACACTAATTACTTCGTAACGGTGGATCGTACGCTTCGAAGCACCCTAGTGTCCTCTTCCACCTTCGAGATTGCCCTAATAGAGCAGGGATTCTCATGAACTAAACTCGATATATCAATACAATTACAATCCTTCAGAATCTCACATGCTGGCGCGAAGCCACCCTCTTAAACCCTGCAAATACCTCTTATCTGTGTTGATGAGTAGCAGAGTACATTCACTCATTATGGCAGCCGACCCTTGATAGAAGTACAGTGCTAACATTCCAGATGCTAGCGGATTGTACTATCAAAGTGTATAATTTACTACAAGTGTGTTTTATGTTGGTCTACTTCGTCGAGGATCAAGCTTATGTGTACTTCGTACATCCCAGGAGGAGAATCCATGGAGCATGATGCAACACGGAGTAAGCAGCAAGGAACCTCCACTAGCTGTTGCGCATGGCTGCGATCTATCCACATTAGTACTTCTTGATGTTACCTCCCAAAAATCTACTAGGTGGTGTACACTAGGTATTCTCACCTCGCAAATCATCGGCACCCGTTCACTTTTGCCTTTTCCCATCTTGGCCCAGTTATGCTACCAAGACAATGATTCACTGCTCCACGCTTCGTGGTGTATACTCCTGCATACTGTCAAGCCAATGTCGCCTCGGGTCGGGTTTTTACACGAAATGGGAGACGTCGGACACCTTGTCTTGGTACCTCGCCTGCATAACGATCTAAGCTAGGAGACGCAGGTGGGCATATCCTGGTACAATTGTGGCGCACATAGTACTTTGTAATTCGTAGGAATGGGCAGCTGTATCAGGGGGAAGTCGTTTCGATTATGCACCTTCCAGGGAGGCAGGTTCCAGCCCTAGCGTGAAGAAAAAGCTTTCATCGACTCTGTTCTCTCTCCCCAGCCAAGAGATGTAATATATATTATACAAATGGGGGGGCCGGCCCGGCTCCTCCTCCAGTGGATCAAATTCCTTCGGCTTGCTTGTTTCCGACTACTGCCACCGAGTTGATGCTCTGGAAGCTTACCGGTCTCGCTGATGTCGACCACTCCCGAGGCCGCCGAGGCCGCCGCCGCCGCCGCCAAGTCCTTCAACATTGAATTATGGACGCTCTACGCTGTTGGTATCTGCGCGACGGCACTTAGAACCTATGCGCGAGTGAGGGCAGTGGGGATCAAGTCCTTCCAAGCCGATGATTACCTTGTTTGGGTTGGCGCTGTTCGTGATTCCCTGTCATGCCGATCAGACTCCTCCAGTCTTGATTATCACTAACCTCTATTACGACGGGCCGTAGATTATCTATTCCGTCCAGTCGGCACTTGCCTACAACGTTGGCCATCTTGCTCGTGGCCTAGCAAACAACGGGATGACGGATGCCGAACGAGCTGCGCTATCGCCCAACGATCCCGAATATGAAATGAGGTCAGACATCGTCTCGATTATAATGTCCGATGCCGGAGACACAAAATACCAACTCGGGATTTTTATCATAGGATTATCGGGTCGAAGATCCAAGTTGCTGGATGGACCACCTATTCGGCGCTGCTCTGGTCGCTCAAGATGGCCATGTTGGTGTTTTATATCCGACTGACGGTACGACTCTAGCCAGGTCGTCGACTCCTTCGCCACTCTCAAATCGCAACTAACAGGTCTTACAGCAAGGTCTTGGCCGGCGTTTTAGAATTCGCATCAGGGTCGGATTCGCTCTCGTCATCGGAACTTTTCTTGCGTCCATTGCAACGGTTTTCATCGCGTGCCGACCGTTCAACAAATACTGGCAGATCAACCCAGACCCAGGCAGTAAGGTCCTCATGAAATCAACCGGCTTTGTTACGCACATCTCTAACCAACCACTTCTGTGGATTTCAGATGTCTGCCAGGCTGCCATATCTAGACCCATCATCTGGGTTTCTTTCGCTTCCAACGTCTTGACTGATATATATCTTATCCTGATTCCGCTTCCCATGCTCTGGGGATCGACCCTAAAACCCCTCAAGAAAATCGCGTCGACCATCGTCCTCGGTGCTGGAGTATTTGTTCTCGTGTGCGCTACTCTTAAGAGCGTCTTCGTGCTAGTAGTGAGTCAAGCCGTTTGCGCCACTCCGGTACGATATTATGAGGCTAACCAACGCTTCTATCCTTCCACTAGGACCCTATCAACGGTGCACAGCTTGCCGGTTCTTGGGGTACCAAAGAGGCCTTCGTCGCGGTGATAACGACCAATCTGCCGATGATCTTCCCGCTGCTTCGATCCTGGTTCAACCCCATCTTCGGAAGTACGACGGGCTCTACCAACAAAAACTATCCACTCCATTCCCCCTTCCAAACTATCGGCGGCACCGGTGGCGATTCCCGGTCCCACAACCGCCGAGGACCCCGGAGCACAAACCCGATCACGGCAAACATGACGTTCAGCGAGAGCGAGGAGCGGATGGTAGAAGAGGGGAACATGTACAGCATGAAAGTGTTTTCCGAAACACCCAGGCCTGACACACGTCCTCCAAAAGGCATTGTGGTTTTGAATGAAGTTCAGGTTATTCGCGAGGATCGGAGTCCCGATAGGAGTCACTCAACGAAGCCACCATCCTATTGATGGGGTGCAGGAATAACTTGGCCGTCACGTCACTTAGGATGACGGCATTGCCTTGATGTACAGATGTGAAAATAAAATGAATCTCCCCGTCCCATCGTCGTATCCAGCAGACTTGTAATAAGCTACCTCAGTTAGCATTGCCGGTTCCAAACGAGGCTCGGCATGAAACGAAGGCCAGCCAAGGCGCTCAGCTGCATGGGGGAGGGAGGACTTCCCGCTGTGTCTGGGACGCGGATGGAAGGACCGCGGGTGCCAGTCCATAAGTACCTGTAACGTATGGCAACTGTTAGCGTACGAGTTGGGACGAGGGGCTCCAATATACACCTTGTGATCATTCCGACACGTTAATCCACATCTTGGCCTCCTTGAGCACGGTAGCGCTGAAAATTATGGTCTTGGTGTGTCGGGAGATCCCAGCGTTGACGGAGAACGCCATGGGTTAAGACATATAGTCGGTTGCAAAGGAACAAGAAGGCACATATTCAACAAGTTTTTCGTATTCGGGAAAGGCCATAGCGCAAAGGACAAGCCCTGGAAGCAACCAGGGGAGCCTAACCTCCCGGTTCTTCCCCTGGTCCTCCCACCAACAAGCCGAAGTCAGCCAAGGACGTTGGATCCTGGCTTCTAGAAGCTAGCGACGTCTACCCAATGCTACCCACTATCGCGTAGGAAGTTTGGCCAGACGCGTAGATGCCACCTGGGCCTTGTCGGGACCAATGGCCCATCTGCCACAGCCAAAAATGACGCACTGCAAGACAATATGATGCCATTTCATGGGAATGGCAAGCCTTCCACGTGATAACCCCTCGGTTTATGCTGGCGAATGAAGAGAATGAGTTCAGTGATTCTAACGCAGCTATCGGGAGCGGAAGGGACAAACTGAAGAGGGCCGGAGCCTGCCTTTTTTCCGACTCCTCTATCATCACACGTTCTTGTCAACTGGTATCTTTCATATAGTGCTTTCACGAGTGCAAATTGCTGGTATTACTAAGACTGGGTTCCAATTTTCGCCCTGAGTACCGTACATACTAATGATTATCAAGTTCATCCTTCGTAAATTCTCACCTCGATGCCATTCTTCTGATATTTAGAAAGAGAGGGGTAGAGAATACTGGGGAAGTGGGAATCGGAATCGCAACTTCACCATGGCCACCGAAATCACGATGGCTTCTTGGGCCTAGTCTCGGGTTCCTCTGGGACTTGCCTGAAGCGATCTCCTACGGGAACGGCGTCAGGCGGATCAGAGACATCGCCCAGGGCTTGGCCGAAGATGGGCATGTTTTCCAAGTCCTCCATTGCTCTCTCCGAACCGTCCTCGTGTCCTCATCCAAAACCGTGCCTAGCTTAGCAGTAACTGCGTCACTTAGCTCTTGTTTCATCCCTATGTAGGCAGCTTTCTGACTAGTAAGTTCGCCGACCTCTTTGGCCCGACCATTGAGCCCCACCGACGCGATACAGACATATATATATTCTTAGTGTAAGGGCTGTTGTCGCCCGTGAGGGAGTTGGCCATGAGGCAGATGCCAAACTCGGCCCGTTTGGTATTGACAAAGGCCTGTTCCTCGACAATCGCGTCGTAGCGATGGGTTACAAATTGCATCAAGGAGCCAACCACGGTCTTTGCACTTTGATTCTGCTCATTCTTACGACTGGTCTCTTCGTCGTACTCCGTTTAAGGTTCATCTCTGATTTCATCCGTGACATGAATGTGCATGTCCCACGAATCGGGAACTCTGGGCTTGTAGTGGAGTCGTCGCCGTGATGCCTAGCTACTGGCATAGCGTCGATGCCGTCTGCCTCGATGCTGTTGACTCCTTGATCAGGAAACTCTAGTCGCCTCTTGTAGCAGGCTCGGCGAGTAAGAAACCATCCGGACTTCCGGAGCGAAATTCCTAGCGTACATCAACCACTTGGGGTGGAATTAAGAGTCGAATTAAGAGTTAAATAAAGAGTAGAATGAGGAGAGACAGGAGAGTTAACTAAATAGTAGAATAAAGAGTAGAATAGAAAGTTAGATAAAAAGTCGAATGGAGGGAGGGTTGGGTCAAGAGTAGAATAAAGAGATATAGGAGAGTTAAATGAAGAGTTAAATGAAGAGTGGAATGAAGAGAGATAGGAGAGTTAAGTGAAGAGTGGAATGAAGAGTGGAATGAAGAGTGGAATGAAGAGTGGAATGAAGAGAGATAGGAGAGTTAAGTGAAGAGTGGAATGAAGAGTGGAATGAAGAGTGGAATGAAGAGTGGAATGAAGTGGAATGAAGAGTGGAATGAAGAGTGGAATGAAGAGTGGAATGAAGAGTGGAATGAAGAGTTAAATGAAGAGTGGAATGAAGAGAGATAGGAGAGTATTCCTCAAACCACACAGGGATTAGACTTGCTAGCTCGAGAATTCACAACCCCACCAAAGATCCCTGCTTTATAGGTACCGAGCTAACAAGGCCGAGGTAGAGCCACAGGGACCACCATCATCTATAGATGAGACAGCCCTTCTCGGAGTTGCTCGCAGGATGTGGGGTGTGTTCTCGAAAGACTATAGTACCTAGCAATGGATGAAAATATGGCTGGTTCCTGGCCGGGTTATGTAGTATTATCCTGAAATATCGGCCAAATAGTGGCTTGGACATACGCTGGCCTTCTATGAAGAAAAAGCTTATCATCTGCTCTAGACGCTGGACGGGGATGTAGCCTCGAATCCTACGCTAATGTTAAACGCTTAACATTTCATCGGATATGGAAGACGTTCAATAGCCGTACTCAGATGATGAAAGGGTTATTCAACTATGAAATAGCGTCCCGAGACTATTCTATGTACTGCTTGTAGGGCTTTCTACACGATAATATCTAATACGTGGAAATTCGGGTCAATTTCATGTATACCAACCAGGTCTAATCGATAATGACGGCATCGTGAGATGTATTATCGAGTTGTACTGGAAGTTCTAGGCGGACACGGCTAATGCCTTTGGCGGGTTGAAGACTATCTCCTGTACGCTGTGTTCATTGATCTTGATAAGATGAGGCTGGCCCTGGCCGAGTGTTTTACATTCAAGTGCAAGTATCTAGAATTCATTGCATGTGCGTGACTTGGTCCCATTCCTTCTCAACGCAGTTCTGACTAGGGAATTCTAACAGGCTCCGACGCTGTTAGAGAGGAGAGCAAAGGAGGGCCCCTTAAGGATTTATTTGAACCGCTTCTCGATTTTAAGCTGCAGCATTACTGGTGCTATAATCCCCTTCCTGTATCAATGCGTCGAAGCGCTCGACATCGGCACCGATGTGGACCAGAACTTGGCGGATACGTCGCTGCTCGATTCCAAGCGCATCGGCCATGGGAATGCACTTGCGTGGCACCCGTACGTTTCGAACAGATGAAGAAGCGGGGCTTCTGTCTGTTTTGAGTTAAATACTTTGTCTGACCCCCAGGATGCGTGGGCATTGTATGTACAGCCTACTTGCCAACACCGTCCACTGCACTTTGAGCAGCGATAATGGAGCTCTCTTTAGGTGAGCAATGCTGGTGCGGACTTAGTAGTGTCCACTGACACGTCCACAGATCGACCTTGTCTCACGGCTTTTATCAATTCATGATCAGCAAGGCAGACATGACTGTCCACACGGCGGGCGACGGCTAACAGAATGGGGTTTGCAATACGCTTGCATGGGTCGGGACGAATTTGGAAAGACATTCCATCCCTAGGAGGGCGGCTCGATGAAAGAGCTGGCTAAAATGGGTATTTAAGGAGTATGGTCATCTGGTTATTAGATAACATGGCAGCCGGGGCTGTTGAAAGGAGCCAACAGGTCGGTCAGAAACACGCAGAAACAGGGGGATGATGGCTCAACTCTGCAGATGTACGCCGACAAAAGCGGATAAGAAATATACTGCTAGTTGGGGTGTTAGTTGACTGTTCATTCCGTCGGGTGATTCCTCTTGTGTTTGCACCTATTGAAGTCGTTTTCTGCCCCTTTCTGGCCCTTAAGGGGTGTCAATACCAGTGTTCCTGATTTTAATAGACCTTGGCGGCACTTTTACTTCCGACGGATGACACCATTTTGGCTGGGTATGCATGGTAGAAACAGACGGGTGTATCGATGATGTTGGATAGAACAGAGGTATTTAAAACCCGAGCCTATCAGTACACAATGGAGGAAGCAAGCTGTTTAAACTCTACAACTCCGTCCAACACTATTACCACGGCGCCGCTCGCAATGCTCTTGTTGAATGGTCAGCTGACAGCTTGAAATAAGACAAACTCGCCACAGTCCATTTTCCCCGCTCGCAGTCCGCCTTTCATTTCGACCACTTCTCATTTGGCTCATCCTTGCCCGCATATCATGGCTCGTACCAAGCAAACATCGAGGAAGCCCTTTGTGCCACCGGTATTCACTTGGACGCGCTTCCACCTACCGCGGGAGCAGCAGTTGCCGACGTGGTCTGTAGACCAGACCCCAGGCCACATTAATGTCCATCATGGCCCACTTGTAGGTGTGCAAGGTCGTAAGCGGGTATGGCTGGGAAGGATGGTCGAAGACCCCGAACAGGCTGCCTACATCATCGGTAAATGCCATTTATATCGGGAAAAATGAAGGGTTGAATATTCGTCACTAACCTTGGCGCAAAACTTACGCAGAATGGGCCACTCCGGATGACTTGAAGAACTTCCAGTCTTCTCCTGCCTGCGCAGAGTTCCTGCAGAACCTCCCCGAACACGACGACTCGCAAGTTTCAATCTATTCCGACCTAGGACTTGGGAAGATGACTTTGAGCGAAGCCTCTTCATTGTCATCAACTGTGTCGCCACGCTTCCTCTTGCTCGACCCCATTGATATTATGAGCCCGGATGTGGAGGACCGTGTGACCTTCACCGCCTTCCTAGTACCGGGCGAAGTCAACCGCCCGCGCGGCCTGTGTGGGGATCATTTCAAGAACAAGTTTTACTCATTTAGCCCCCCTGGCTACGAATCCTTAACATTCAGCGGCCGCACCCGGGACACGTTTTCAGCCGCGTGGTTCCATGTGCTTTCGGAAGACAGCTGGGTGGAGAAGAAATTTGGGAAGCTGGAGGAGCAGACGGGGGACGATGGCGAGGGTGGTCGGACAATCATTTGTCAATTTCACCTCTGGCCACGCAAGTGGGGTGGCACTCCAGAGAAAGAAGCGGCATCGGTGGCGGACCCCGAGGGGAGGGAGCGCTGGAATCAAGTCATAGCGCAGGTCATGCCGCCGGCTACGGCCTGGGTCCAGGAGCGCTGGGATATTCACCGAATTCTGCGATGTGATCCCCCCCGTGTCGAGCCTCCTCTGGAGGACCCGGAGTTTGAAAGAGCAAGAACGGAACTTTGTCGGCAGCACGAAAGGTTTCGAGAATTAGGCGAGCTTGCGCGGGAAAGCAATGACCCGACTTTTAAAGGGGGAGGGTAGTTCACATTCTTGAATGTACATATATCGGACGTAAGGACAGGAAAGATATCCACGGCAAGGAGATGTTAACATGTCAACAAATCGTGCCCCGTATTCTTGCTCTATCCAGTACGAGTATCGAAGCAAACATCCTCCTAGCCTCCTTTAATCCCACTCACCGGAATGCCCTCAGACTCTTGACACGTGAAACCGTTGAAATACGGAAATCCCAGTTTGTTGGTATGGAAATCGGATCCTCGCCCTCGTCTTCGCCAAACAAATGATACATGTGGGCGACAAAGAAGACGTAGTTCTCAGGGTTTAATCGTGCGTTTTCAGCGTCGTTATCAGCAAGTTTAATACAGTCGGTAAGGGCATCTGCCAAGTCCCGAGTTCGTTAGCACGGCGGTCAAACAGGTGAAAGCATGACCGTGGTTTTCAGTCCGAGGCCTACCCACATTTCTCTGAGCTCCCGTCCAGGAATCTTCCTCCGTTGACGGCGTGAAAGATCTCGTGAAGAAGAGTTGCACTCCTGGGAACGGCTTCGGAAAGGTCTACGCCGTTGGCCAAGCGGTTATTTGCTTCCCTGTAACTGGCTGCCTTGTCAGTTTTGTCGAAACTGGACGGGCAAAGAATGACGTTGACTTTAGGGTCACGCTGAGCCTGGCCATTTGCGCCTGGTTCAAGTATTTGGATATCCGCGGTGCCGCCGAGGTCGTCGCTACTATCACACATATTGGCCCCGGCCTCTGTGAAGTAGTAGCCATTCTGGTTTGTGAGATCGCCAGACCAAAAGACTCGGTTATCTGGGTCTTTGGCAAGTTCCTTCTGGTAGACCGGTACGTCTTGGACTAAGATTGTGTTGCCGTCCTGGTCTTGCATCTCGTTGGCCTGGAAGTCAAGTGCTGGGTCGGTTGGTTGATGTAGACTCAAGAAAGTGCTGTCGCAATGGAGATGGAAATTGTCCTTGTTATAAAAGAACTCTCCTTTGTTTGTTCGCTTGTTGTTCAAAAAGGTGTCTACATATTCAAGGGATTCTGATCACAACGTCAGCCATGCGGTCGCAATCAGGCTGGGAATAGCGATACATGGGAGGGGAGGGGGAGTGTGCATTGACTGCTGGAAGAAAAAAAGAAAAAGAAAAGAAAAGAATTGTTGTCTCAGGATTCGAACTTACTTTTGACGTGGTTGTAAGCTGTACGCCTGGGGCCCTTTTCTTGATCCGAGTCATCGCTGTCTGGTTCTGGTTCGAGTTTGCCATAGTTTGGGATACCAAAATAGACCGACATGGCCCTTCGAACCTCAGGTAGTTGGTCATATTTATCCAGGCTTTCCAGAGCTGTGGTGACACTGAAGAGGCTCTCGCCGAGCCACTGGTCCAGCACCGCCATGCGGCCATCGCAGCCGCCATCACGCGATCCGTCCTGAACCGTGAAGATATCAGTGATTTCTACATCTGCGGTTGTGTATGATGGGAAGGCGAGGAGGCCTGTGATCAGGCCCAGGAGAAAGGAGCGTCGAGCCATTTCGGTGTAAGCTCAGTGGCAGATCGGAGCTTGACCCGGAAGTGTTAGCGACGATGGGTTTGGCGCGACATGCAAGACCGCATTTAACGGCCAAGGCATCACTGAAAACAATCGAACGGGGACAAAGAAGAGTGGGGGAAGACGGTGGTGTTAGTGGCAGCGCAGTCGGATCGGCCAAGGAGGCATAATCATCATCTTTGTTCACGAACTGACAACCACGCGGGAGGCAGACGCACTTCCCGTCCTCGGGAACACTGGACCCGGTCACCCACAATCTCTTACTGAAAGAACTTTTGTAGATTGCTTCTCACCAGATGACACTGGATCTATAGAGCTAGGTCGAGAGAAGGATTTTAGATTGTTCTCGTATGACCCACGGGTTATAGGTACTATAGGTACATGTCCCTTGCCGTTCTTCATGGCGTGTTGTGGGATAGGCAGAATTTCGATCCATTCTTGCGCCGAGTCGTCCTGCATTACAGAGGATAGCCGGCTTCACCGGCGGCACAGCCTACCAAGTAAACTACTTCGTAAGAGTCCCATAGTGTTCCCACACCTTGGGTGACTTGATTCAGACCGCATCCGGTCCGACAATTGAGCACCAAGGCAGATTTTGCTATCGCGTGGACGGGATGGGACGACCACTGCGCCACGGTCCAATTTCACCTTGTATGTGGACAGGTAAGGTTTCGTGACATTATGACATTATTATCGGAGGATTTAGGGCCTTGACTCTACGTGCAGGGTACAAATCTTGTGCTGTTGCTCAGACTATTGAGACAGGATGGCAGGTACTCATTTAGCCAGACGGGACGCAACGCGATTTAGACATTCCTTCCGGTAAAAGAGCATGGCAATTTTCTCTGACAATTACCAGAGGCGGGGTTTTCAATTAGGAAAATGGGCACAGAAATAGGAGATAGTTGCTGGAGATTATATTTGATGACGGCAAAAGGCAAAGATGGGTGGCATGAGGCACACCTCATGCGATGCTAACGCATACGACAGTGGCGGCACCCAAGCAGGTGGCCCTCCCCCTCTTCCGTTCAGACGTCCTTCGTGTTCCCCCTCTTAATCGCGGCGGCTCAATTAACGGCGGCCGCCCCTTGTGCGCCTTGTGTTACCCTGGCCCCTGAAAATTCCACGCGCACGGCAAGACTCGTGCACTTGTACTTGTTCTTGGGAACGGGTGAAAAGTATTACAACGTGGACGGGATTAACTACGCAATATCCATATCCCAAGCCTATCATAATTTTCAGGTGCAATGCCTGTATCCTAACCTTGGTATGTGGTCATTTTTTCCGTGATAGATTTCTGCCTAGCACGCCACAAAGTACCCGGATCTCTTATATGCCGGTATGCTAGTAGATAGTCATGTAGAGCCCGAGCTCTCTGTAAAAACACGTTGATAGCGATCAGTAAGGATTCCATTTCATCCCATTAGCATCTATATGTAGAAATGACTCTTGATTGATTTGTCACTAAAGAGATATGGCTAAGGCTAAAAGGAGTTCTGGGATTCCCGGGAGCTTTATCCTCTGCGACCTCTAGGCTTCTGTCTCCAACTATGACCCGTAGTCACAGTTAGTATCCCTACATAGTCACAGGAGCGAAATGCCTAGGTCAAATAACGCAACTCTCCAATGCCAAGGCGTCGCCCACGCGCAAGCCCTACGCTCCCGTAGCCACAATCTTGATGAGGATGCCGCTGGTAACATCTCCCTCGGGGTAAGTTGAGCCCGAGTAAGCCGGGTTGTCCGCGTCGACCAGCACGCCTAGCGATCCGCCGTTGGTGCCACAGCCCATGAGGGAAGCCTCCTTCTGAGCCTCGTCGGCGTTGGGGCCGCCGTCGATGGTGGTGGCGATGTCGGCGAAGAGCACGCTCGAGTTGACCGTGTTGTTAAGGTGCTTGGCGATGGCTTGGGCCGTGCCGTGGGCGTAGAGTTGCCACTCGCCGCAGTCGGGCGCGTCCTTGGCGGCCATGCTGAAAAGGCGGCCGGTCCTGATCTGCCCGCCATAGGCCCGGAGGTAGTCGGCGATGAACTGGACGTCCTCGACGAGTACGTCTTGTGGGATGCCGTCGGGCTCCTTGTAGCAGAGCCGGTCAGGCGTCTCGGTCTCATAGCAGACACGACGCATGATGGAGTTGGGGGCTGCCAAGGCGCCGCCAAAGAGGAGGGCCAGCGGGCCAAGTTTGACGAGATGAGAGAGCATATTGAAGGAGAAAGATAGACAATTGGATTGAGCTTGAGAGAGTGGGTGTCCTTTGGCAAGAATGGGTGGGAACTCAAGAGCGTTTCTCTACTGAGTTATATCCCATTGGTAGGGACTGCGACCAGAAGGCAGAGCTAGGAGTAGTTTCTGTGCCATTGTTCGTGTAACCTAGGTTAGAGCGGTCAAAAGACGACTTTGGTCGTGATATTACAAAGCCTAGCATGATGCCTTGGACATCGGCCACAAACGAGTAGAATCCCCTCTCTCGTATCCGGCCGGGGACGACCTCAATGTTGGTACTTTTGCCGAGTCAAGTCAATCTGCCTCATTTTTAAAAATAGGTCTTGATGCGCCATCGTTGGCTAATATAGGCAGGGTAGTACGTACAGACCGGATCCTTCGTAATATAGGTACATGTGCACGACGCGCATCTACAATGAAATTAAAGGCCCGAAAGGGCAATATCGAGACTGCGATGAAGTGGATTCCTCGACTCCCGGGCTCCACGGGTGAAATTAGGGACGGCCTACAGCTTGACGCAAGTCAGCCTTGCCAACCCGTCCTGTCAATGGATGTCCTTTTCTCCCTCGGTCACCGCGCGCACCTCGACGTCTTTTTGACACACTCCTGTCAGAAACCGAAGCGGTAAAGCAACCATGGCGGCACTCTTCGCCCTTTTCCTGACTTTGCTGGCAGCAAGATGGAGTCTTGCAGTGTCGGCCAGCACGACTCACTCATTTTCCAATACAACCAAGCTTGAATATGATCCTCGGGTATGTCTTGATCCTCTCGTCATGTCCGGCTTGGAAGAGTAATGCTGATGGTGACCTCTATCTTCACAGCCGGCGCCGCCGTACATGGTGGACAACCAGCACAACTACTACCATACGGCGCCCGACAAGGGTAAGCAGGATGGCCCGGTTTGGGCCTACTCGGGGAGCCTGGACGGGTACTTGACCAATCTTCGGAGCGGTGTCGTCCTCCGCGGCGGCTACGCCGGGTCCAACAGCAGCATCCTGCGGACAGAATTCCAGTCCGCCAACATTTCCCGCAAAAAAAGGCAGTCGTCGTCCGACTTCTGGCTTACCAGCCTAGGACCTCTGGGAACGCAGCCGCATGCCGGTGGAGATGGCTACCAGTTCTTCCGCAACGTCGTGGACGACTTCGGCGCCGACAACACGGGAGAGTCGGACGCGACCGAGGCGCTCAACGCGGCGTCGGCCAGCTGGAACAAGGACTCGGTGGGCGGGTCGCGGGAGCGATGCGGCAAGAACTGCGGCAACACGTTCTCGCAGGGCGCCATCGTCTTCTTCCCGGGGGGCACCTACAAGATCTGCACTCCCGTGATCCAGTACTACTACACCCAGTTCGTCGGGGACCCCAACGACATGCCCGTCATCAAGGGCTGCGACAAGTTCAAGGGCATCGCCCTGTTCGACGTGGATCCCTACAAGCCCGGCGAGTCCGGGGCCCAGTGGTACATCAACCAGAACCAGTTCTTCCGCCAGATCCGGAACTTCCGCTTCGATCTCACCGACATGCCCGTGTCGACGGAAGAGAATGACCAGCCTCTCGTGCCGACGGGCATCCACTGGCAGGTGGCCCAGGCCACATCGCTGCAGAACCTGGTGTTCGAGATGCCCACCACGAGCACCACGACCCATGTCGGTATCTTTTCGGAAAACGGCAGCGGCGGCTTCGTGTCTGATCTTGAATTTAACGGTGGGAACATCGGCTGGCGCGCCGGCTCGCAGCAGTATACGGCGCGGAACCTGGTCTTCAACCAGTGCAACACGGCCGTGCAGATGGTTTGGGACTGGGGCTGGAACTGGCAGCAGATCACTGTGAACGGCGGCTCCATCGCCTTTAATATTTCCGGGGTGGGCGGCGACACCGGCCAGGGCATCGGTAGCGTGTCCATTATCGATTCCACCATCAGAGACGTCGAGGTTGGCGTTCTGACTAACAACCTCGCTAACTCGCCCAACATTGTTCTCGACAACACCAGGTTCGAGAACGTGGCAAACCCGGTCAGAGTCGACGGCGGCAGCAACTTGCTGTCGGGGAACTCGGATCTGTGGGCCACGGGCAGACGATATAATGGCTCCGAAGGTTCCATGGAGACGGGCGCCGTAACAGCCCCAGGGAGGGGCAAGGGCCTGAATGATCCCGATGGCAAGTTGTACGTGCGCTCTCGACCGCAGTACGAGGGGCATAGCGTCGGGTCTTTTCTGATTGCGACCAAGGATGGTGGGTGCGAGAACGACGCTACCGGCGACCAGGCGTCTTGCATCAACTCCTTTCTCCGCCGTGCCTTGGACGAGGGCAAAATCGCCTACTTCCCAGCCGGGATCTACGCCGTAGGATCCACAGTAGACATCCCGACCGGCTCCATAGTGCAGGGCTCTCTCTGGTCACAGATCCTGGGATCCGGCTTCTACTTTAGCGATATGAAGAATCCCAAGGTTATGGTCCAGGTTGGCAACAAAGGTGACATCGGCGAAATGCAGATCACCGAGATGCTATTCTCGGTACGTGGCGCTACGGCCGGTGCCATCCTCATGGAGTGGAACGTAGCAGCCGCGTCTCAGGGGGCGGCGGCGATGTGGGATTCTCACTTCCGCGTCGGCGGGGCGATCGGTACCGATCTCGACCTCAGCAAGTGTCCCAAGTTCAGCAACAACGCCGACTGCATCGCCGCCTCGCTCCTCTTCCGCGTGACGTCCCAGGCGAACGGGTACTTTGAGAATGTATGGGCGTGGGTGGCCGACCACGACAACGACCAATCCATCGTCAACCAGCCCGACTCCAGCTCGACGCAGATCTCCATCTTCGGCGCCCGCGGCATGCTTATCGAGTCCGAGGGCCCGTCGTGGTTCTACGGCGGCGGCTCCGAGCACTGCGTACTATACAACTATCTCATCAGCAGGGCCGAGAGCGTGTACATGGGCCATATTCAGACCGAGTCGCCCTATTACCAGCCCAATCCCCACCCGCCCGAGCCTTTCCGCGCCGTCGCCTCGTTCGCCGGCTTTCCCAACGACCCGGACTTTAGCGAGTGCGAAGTAGCGCCAAACGTGTGGGATGACCGATGCAACTATGCCTGGGGCATGCGTATCATTGACTCCAAAGATGTCATGATCCACTCGGCCGGGTTGTACAGCTTCTTCAACGAGTATTATCAGGACTGTATACCCACCAACAACTGCCAGAACCACATCCTAGAGGTCAAGGGCTCGACCGGCGTCGTCATCTACAACTTGTTTACGGTGGCAACTGTGAACATAGCCAGTGGCATCGACAACACGGAAGTCCCACGGGAAGAAAACCAGCGGGGGTTCACCACCGAGGTCAGCGTGTGGGTGCCGCTTCCCGGGTCTGACAACGTCGACAAAGTGTGGGTTGGCACCGAGATCTGGACCGCGACCACGGTGAGCTGCCCTGTCCAGACCCGTGCCTGCATGCTGATTCTTCCAACGAGCTCGTTGGAAGAGCCAACCACGATCCGGCCCAGCAATTTCACGACCTCGCTAGAGTATGGAGATATCTCGAGCACCACCATCGGCGGCGTTCCGACCACCGTCTTCGTCACCACCACCACCACGGTGACCCTCTCGCTGCCCCCTATTACCACGGACGGGATTCCCTTCTCCAACGTGAATGTGACGGGGACGGGAGAAACGACCATTGTCGCCTTTCCTAGTGTGCAAGTCCCACCCGTCATTGTCACGTTGCCGGACGGGGCGGGCGGCGAGACGACTCGGACGGTTTCTCTTCCACCTTGGCCCCTGATCGACGGAGGTCCCTCAACCAAATTCACGGACCCAGGCACCCTGCCGTCCCCCACCGACGGGGAACTTCCCACCAGCACGACGTACTTCACTCCCGTCAGTAGCACCATCACGGTGCCTAGCGCCACGGTGACAACGATAACGTTCCCGCCCACAGTTGGAGCCACCACCATCGACTGTCCGGCTACTACGTCCATTGCTTTCGCTACGCCCGAGGTTATCGTGGCCACGACGTGCACCGAAGATGCCACCTTGACGCTGAGCTTTGAGTGCCCGAGTACCCGAGTGCTCACCTTCCTCGGGCCCGCCACGGCCGTTGCGACGGTCGACTGCTCCCTGGTCACGGCCTGGAAAACAGGTTCCACCACCGAACCGCTGCCCGTGTACACGTCCTGGCCTCTCTTCGTCTCTATCGAGCCCAGTGAAGACGAAATTGACGAGCCAGAGGGAGACGACGACGGCGTCCACGTGCCCTGCTCAGCTTGGTTCTTTTTCTTCTGCATCAGGTGGGGGGACACGATCGTCCTATCCTGGTTCTGGAGAATACCTCCGGGTATCTACGGCCCGGGGCCGCCACCCATCAACATCATCCACCCACCGCCCGGCATCACCATCAGCGGATCGCTACCGCCTTGGCCGCGCATCACCATCGGGCGGGATCACCGCATCACGACCGAGTCGGAGCCGGATGATTGCGAGGCCGAGACGGCCGAGGCCTGTACCACCACCGACTTCGTTTCGGACGGTACGACGACGTCGTCGACGACGGTGTGCGAGACCATCACCGGCTGCTCCCTCAGCGTCGAGGACTCCTCCACCACCGTCTTCGGCAGCCATACCGCTGCGCCCGTCGGCGCTTTCAATGATGAGTCGTGGGCGACCATGACGCTCGGCGACGATTACACCAACTCGGTTTTCGCCGCGGTCGAGTCCCGCCTGGCCCGAGAGGCGGCCAGCGACGGCGGCACCACCTTGTCCTTCGCCCCGGGTCCCACCGCGGGGCCGACGTGCGGCGGCGACACCACGGCCTGCGGCGGCACCATCTGCTCCGGCTACTGGTGCACCCCGAACCCGACGGGCCCGCCACCGGGGTTCAAGGACCCGAAAGACCCGAATTTCAAGGACTATTCGGCGCCAACGACAACCATCAAGACGACGACGACGGACGACAAACCGACGCCGACCGGCGATCCCGTGACGCCGCTGACGCGCGGCCCTATCAACTGCTTCAATGAGGACGACTTCCCGGGCCACGCCGACCTCCAGTCGGGCGACCAGGACGATTTCTCCAAGGCCTTCAGCAACCTGCGGACCGAGATGGGCGACGACGACCTGCTCGGGCCGGACGACCCGCCGGTCAGGCTGCGTCAGAGAGACTCGCACGGGGTTAACTACGATTTCTCTTGCAGCTGGGTTCCGGGGTGCAAGACCACAGTTGAAAAGCAGAGTTTCGGGTTCCCAGTCGGATCGCCTAGCCTCATCACGGCCTACTTGCTCGTTCGGGAAGATTATACCAAGTGTAGGTGACCCCCCAACATTCATTTCCCCGAATTCACGTCACATATATAATATCACGAAGGTGGAGAGAAGCTGACTATGCATCTCCCAAATAGGTAACAATGGAGGTGTCGGTGGCTCATGCCAGGTTGGATGTCTATTGTACACATTTGAGGGTGGGCGAGGCGGTTTGCCCGACGTTTGTAACGACCTCGACTGTAGGGCGTGCGGGTCGCCGTTTCAGGATCCTAACTGCATGGTGTGTTGCGCAAATCTTTTCAGTGTCATGGGATCTGGTCGCAACGGCAGTATGGCTTCCGGCCTTACTGTCGTCGACACCGAAACAACATAGGCATAGAGATATACTGTTGGAAGATAGGCCCTTTAGAACTTCTCAAAACACGTGAGCCTGTCCTATTCCCTGGCCACATGCGTGTGGCTGTGACATAGCACACTTCATCCCTAGGGCGGTTCGCATCGTCGTCATCATCATCGCTACGGATGAGCTTCTGAAGACTAGATATGTCCTGGGATCCACCTCGAATGGCGGTAATTGTCTTCCGGGGATTGAGCTTGAAGTCGTCCCCGGCCGTGCGGGCCTGCCGGTGGAGCCTTCGCGCTTCTTTGAGGTGAGACGACGGGACGAAGAATTTGTGCTCTTCAACAAGGGCTTCGTATGTGAACAGGCAATGCCTTCCAGTTCCTTCAGCCGATATATTCAACACTGGACGCCGTCGTGGTTGAGTCGCTGAATCAAGATATCGCGTGTCAGCTGAATATCCGGTGTACTAGCCAGTTCAAGTAAGGGGGACTCCTTTCCCGCCCTTTGACCGTCTTGACCTGGGATGGTATCCTCTGTACAAAGTCCACGACTCCCTCATAGTCGGTTGGGAGGTCATCCACCGGCACGTTGGTATCGATGTGGAACCCGATCGACGTTACCAGGGTCTTGAGGTTGGCGTCTAAGTAGATCTTTGCGACGGAAGCTCTCCCAATATACTGGAGGATCCCGACGCTAGAGGGACTTGTTCTCGGTCCGCGTGCTCACAGGTTGCTTGCCGTCACGTAGGTTCGCCGCTGTGGACCGGGGGCCATTGCCCAGCTGCAATCCTCAATCATGGTTGCCAGTCTCGTCCCATCGTAGTCTTTCTCGCCGTCACGGCGGTATGGGCACGCCAGTCTATGCTCCAGATGACATTCATCGCCAAGATAGCCAGGCTCTCACAGAGCCGGTCGTACATCAGTGTGTTCCGAGTCTATGGCACACTAGGATTAGTGTCTCGGACAGAGAGCAGGACGGAGCGCGGAGCACCGAGTGCGGGGAGGTGGGGAAGTGGAGAAGTGGAGAAGAGCTGAGGAGCGAAAAGATATGGAGAGTTTTGATGAGAGACTTTCTCCACCAACGAGTAGGAAACTGTTCAGTACACTCTCGCATGCGTGCGCCAATCATGCAAGCTCACCTCACTCGAGGTGCCGGTGCGGTTAACGGAAAGGCGAAAGAGGGGAGCGAATGGGAAACAGGGGAACAGAGAAGTCCAAGCCAAAAGACAGAGGCAAACACTTATCAATGAAGAATAGAAGTGCGCAATTTTGAGGCTCTTCCTATTTGATGTCTTAAAGTGCCCCTGTCGTCGTCGGGACTCTCGAGGTTTCCCAAAGATCATAGAGACTGAGCACATATTTTTGAAAAGGAGAATAGCGGTAAGCAGAAGAGTTGGCAGAGGAGTTGGGGACTTCACCGTGGCGGATATCGAAGGGGATGTACTGTCGTACATTGTCAATATGAGCCCCGTTTGCTCAACTGCATGGTCGGCTGAGGCTCGGCAGAATAGCGAGCCAATCAGAGCTCATCCATCTCCACCCGGCGCCATTTAAGCGCGTGGATGCTGACTAATGCTTTCCAGCTGCCACGAAGTCAAAGAGTGTAACTTCACGTGTTCAAATGGGAAGTGGATCAATTATTAAATAAAGAACGACATTGAACTGACAACTGCCTACTTCAGAATAAATAGCATCAATATCAACTCTAGGCAGCAAACAGTCTTTCCAGGCAGGCGATCAGTGGTCCTGGCGCCAACCAGGCTTTCCAAGATAACTCCGAACAGAAGAGGTTAAATTGTTGATGTATGAGGGAAATGGGAAATGTATGAAAAGTCTCTACTGTTTTCCATCCTAGCCACATCTTATTAGACACGTCAACCTCATGTTATTTAATGTTATTGCATGTCTCATGAAAAAAAATTTCATGATGGAGGGTCAAATATGGAAGACATTGGTCGATATGGGCAGCTGGGATGATCCGAGTGTTTATGCCCCCCCCCCCCTTCTCTCACTCTCCTTGGCCCCAAGCTTCCACCCATACCTGTCCACGCATGGCCCAGACTGGCGAAATAGGCTTTCCGTTCTTTCTAGCTCAATGTAATATCCGGATCGGTTGTCGGTCATGGGCTGATAGTGTAAAGGTGGAGTAAAGTTCCTCATCCTCTTTGAAATAACTGCTTTGTGCATAAATCCCACTTAAATCCAACGGAGGATTCACATCCAAGTGTAGCCCTGCCTTGCGAGGTACCTCATAACACGCGCCACCACCTTTCCCAAATAAATTAACCACACTCCATTAATGCATTTCTGGTATTGGAATGTTGCTTTGCAGGTCTTGGCTAGATGTAAAGTGGAAATAAGGGGGGATGGTTGTGTGGAGCCTTGGTAAGTGATATGATCTTGGTTTGTTTTTGCTCCCATTACTCCGTAATACTTGGTGACATGGTATTAAGATGATGAGGGGATAAAGGGAATGAAGGGGGCAGTGAAGTATTTTGCATACCCAAACCAGTTCCTATGTGGCGTGCAGATATCTCCCCTTTCAGCATGGGAGTAACCCTCCTTCGTGCTTCAGCGCTGCTTGTGATTTGAGCCAAAGTACCAGAAACACTCATAGTACTTTGTAGGAAGAAGGCGTTTCGCACCAGGTCAGCTTCTGTAGATGGAGAGAGTTTGTAGAACAGAGTACGGGGTACAGGAGACGGAAAACGCCCGTTTCATGCGGCTGCCAATATTGACTACCAGGTTCTGTCAGTGGCCCACCCGATCTCAATTCCAACAATCCCAGTCCCAATATCTTAGTTCCCGCCCCAAGCGGGACCATCCATTTTGGAGCATGTAGGTAAAGGCGCATCTTCCATGTATCCAAAAACCGAATCTATCCAAGCCGTCGTCTCCCAGAAACCTCTCCAGACTGTAAGACTGGAGTTCTACTTCCTCCGAGCCCCATCCTTGGTCTTCGTCGTAAGTGTGGTCACTATTATATCACATGGGAGATTAGGATGGGACAAAACCATCTGCAATGCATATCAAACTCACGGAGTGGTATTGTTGGAATCCCTCGACCAAGTATTGGGGAAAGCGAAGTTCTGTGTCGCACAGGGCATCTCCGACTCTGTTGGATTCCGTTTTAGTGGTGTCATTGAGATGTAGCAGGTACCCGACGGAAAGACGAAAGAAATACAGGCACACAGAATCGTGACCGATGCTGTCTAGAAACACACAGCTGTGGACAAAAATCTGCGGAAATACTTCAAGACTTAAATAAGGAACTACGACCGATTTCTCATGCTCAAGGCCAGAATGAAAGACATCCATGCAACAGATTTATCGTGTCTATTCCACTGGCGTGTCGAAAACAGCTTCACTTCAACAGTCCTGGATATTGAGCGGTCTGGAGTGCCACGTACAACCCTGGCCCCTGAATACATCCAATACAGATTCGTATCAAGCGTTCTTCTCGAGGTCCATGGCTGGAATAAGCAAAAAAGGCATCAGGAGCCAGTGCTCTAGTGCCCGGCTCCAGTGCCAGCGCATAGATCCGATGCTTGTCCAGTCGTTCAGGGCTGCATCCTCGGTCTAGAGAAGTACAGGGACTTTCCGCTGTTCCAGAGGGGTGTGTGTTGGGAAATGAAGAGCGAGTTGGAGGGGTCGTATTAAGGCCAGATGCCACATTAGTTTCTCTAGGCTACTTTCGTGTGTGACTGGTCCCACAGCATTCTCTCCCCACCCCCCAAATGTCCATAAAATGATGGCAGTACAAGGAATTATGGGGGCGTTCAGCGTGAGAAACCAGCGGGAGAGGAGCACGAAGACTTGGGAGGTCCATCAATGGATAGCTCCGCATCACGGCCCACCTTCCGCCTCGATTACCAGCAATACACTTACATCTCTTCACACGGGGAGGTTGTTGTTAGCCCCAAGCAGTGGTCTAGGGCAACCTGGCATATGGAATAAGCAAAGTAAGATGCCTTGGTGATTCAACAAATGCTTCTCATCACATCTCCACTCCGACGTGCTTCCGGAGTCGTGATGGGACCGCAGCAGAGTTGGAAATGCCCACCCTCTCTAACCAAGTAAGGATGAGTGACTTGACCGGAGGGGCCTGGAACCACTGCCGATTCGCCAAGCTAAGTATGTGATGGCGTACAGCATCTAATTAGTGTGTCAAAGGATGCCTGTGCCTTCATTTCGTCCGACTGCAGCGCTGCCAGTCTCGATACCCTCCTTTACGAAGTACAACAGACTGGTGACCTTCCAGGCCATCCCAGGCCATCCCAGAAGTACCAATTCGTCACTCTTTGCCGGTCAATCCATCTTTTGTCCCTGAAACGATGAATCCCTGTGTGAAAGTTCCTTTTGGCCATCCTCGTCCCCCCTAGTTTCGAGGGGGGGAAATGGAGCAAAACAACTTGGGGCGATTGCTCTCTACCATCGATCGCCCATCCTCGTGAAGGTAGACTTGCTAGCTTCTTGGCACTACGGAACTATGCTGTACTTACAAGTATCATTTAGTACAGTTACGGCGCTCGGTGAGCGACCAAGTGGGGAAGAGATCGCACGTCGAAGCACCGACCTTCTGCTGTCGAAGTCAAGTTCCAGGATTGGCTAGTACATACTCCCACTACTGTGGCGATCAACGCGAGGAGGGAACGTGCTTGAAGTGAGACCGGATGTCCTTTTTGAGAGACAATCTTCAACACCTGCCCCCCTGGGACTGTCGCTCCAGGAGAGGCTACGTTCTTTCACATTTTGCTCAGCCTTCAGAGGCGTTGCTACATCACTACCATCCCCACCATCATACTGATTGTGCTTTTGGTATCGAGGTTGAGCTGCAACACGCCATGGACTTTGTCCACTCTCGTCTCCGACTAGCGCGAAAGGTTGAACCACCGAGGACAACTTTAAGCGTGAAGGAGAGACACCACTGTTACCGGCACACTACCCGGATCCCCCGGCGTTAACTAGTAGTGCATGACCCCACTGCTAGTTTGAATTCGCATCGTGCACGTCGAGACTAGCCTCCATTGATCGGAGTAAACGTTTACTGACAGGGAGAGATTGAATGCATTTCTGGAGACGCTAGCAGGATCGAGCACGCTAATGGTAAGACCCAGAACAACGTGGACAGTGACAGTAAATCGGGTGACACCTTAGTTCGGGCCGCCGCTGCTGAGCTCGTTCTCGGTATGCGAAGTTAAATTACTGGCCGAGTACACACTACTGGGGATTGGTGAAGGTCTTTCCCCAGTGAGACAAAAAGACGTCCCGATAAGCCTGCTTACGTGTGGACATAGAGGAGAAAATCGCATACCTAGTGCCTTGTACGAAGGAGTCGTTTATGGATGTGGGTTTCCAAAGCCTCTCAAGACCCAAGGCTGGTACACCATGACCTGCTAACCCCGGGATAAGTTAATTGATGTTGATTCAGTAAACACGGATGACGGGTGTACTTTAGAAACTGGGAAAATTCTTCCCCAAACCGAAGGGATTAGACAGACCGAAACTACAACCAAATCGATCTTCAATTATGATGCCATCGTGTCGGAATTTCGCCCTACAGTTGCGATAGCGAGCGTCTTGATAAGCTACATGTGGACTGTTGGTCGGGGAGAGCTGGGAGATAGGACCAATGAAGAGAATAAGTGTTGGGATCATAATAACCAAGTCTTTCTTCTCTTCTCTAACTACTCAAGAGAAGCGCCAACGCGACCGACGTAGACATTAAGATATCTATCTTTCGATTCATGCATCACTTTCCTTTTTTTGGTGGCGCAGTTCGATGAAGAAAACTAAAAAGAGTTCTCTAGATAGTTATCGTTACGTACCATAATGGCGATGAAAGAACAACAGGGAAGGTGGTCAAACTATTGGCACTGCCAGGCCTACTATTTAGCCTTGACAGCCGACACGGTTTGATGGACGTACTGGGAAGGGAAGAGGGACGGAAGAGGGGCGGAAGAAGGACGGGAGACAGCGGAAAGGGGAGGGGAACGCGGAGACTGGCCCTGATCGCCAGGTAACAGTTACGTAGGGAGAATTCTCTCCATCCATAGATCATCCAGACAGAAACTGACGCGTCCAAGCAACGTGGCGGCGCACGCGAGGCCTCAAGTGGCACAAGAGGGTGTCTCTCATTGGACTATGTTTTGGGAACAGTCGCAGATGTCGACAAGAAGACGTGGTTCAGCCGGGGACGCGCTCTGGCCCAGGTGGATCTCGTGGGTCTCGTCCATCCCGCTCTCGAGCCAAAGAGAACCAGGACGAACAGTCCCGCAAGAATCATGGGAGCATCCTCACAGGACACAATCCAGGCGTTGCAAAGACGCGTAGTTGTGAAGAACGGAAACAGACAGGAGAACTGCTTTTTTTTTTCCTCAGTTATGTTTCGGCCGTGTGTGATTCCGGTGAGTTTGGGAACGGATATCGGGGGAGAACCGTATTCTCCTGATCGTACGGACACCGGTCGAACTCGAGAGGGGAGAACGGAGAACGGAGGGCGTGTGGGCGTGGAGTTTGAGACCTCGAATGGGCTTCGGGCGTTGCAGCAACAATGCTTCGCGTTGTTTCGCGTCGGCGGATCTAGTTATATCGCATCGTAACTGTTCGTGAAATGCGTCTCTCGCCGGCTCCCTGTTGGCTTAGGATATAGATTGTGGAAGTTCCTCAACCACTGACCGGAATCTAGTTCGCAAGGAATCTGGGCCGGCTCCTGGGGAACATCATGACGTAGAAGCATCTCCTGGAGATACCCGCGCGATAGGTTGTGTGTCGGCTTCAAGGCGCCTGGAGGTTGGTTAGAGCTGAAAAGCATGAGTAGAAGGTTCCAGACTGTCTTGAATCGGCCACGATGAAGCATCGCTAGCCTATCAAGGGAAGGATCTGATGATGCATTGGGAACACCAGAATCAGGCATCCGTTTCCAAAGCAATCGGGGGCGTGATACAACAGGGGCCATGTGGAGACATCGTGAATGTCCAAGGAAAACCAACGGGCAAGTGGGAGAGGGGGAACAGAAAAAAGAAGCCCCAAGATTCACGCGCTACCACTTAGTACATCGTCCCCCAAAGGCCGTCTGAGCATGGGTCAGGAGGAAGTAGTGTATACTGGGTTCCAGACGATTGAAAGTAAGACCGGTGAAGAAAACGCCGCTAGATCTTTTCACCATCGAATCGGATGGCTGTACTTTGCTGACGCCAGTCTTTGCAGGTCTTTCAGTCCCAGGGATGGTGGCAAGTACTCTGGGCCCGCTCTGCCCAGATCAAATGTACAATACCAGGCCTTTTTTTCATGGGAATTTGCAGTTGTGGCGCTGTAAGCTGCCCTCTTCCAGGTGACCAGATCAGCCCGAGGCACTACAAGGCGTCTTCGCTGTATACATCAATCTCACCATCCCAGGACGGATTTTCTGACTGCATATTTGCTAAGTCCAAAGTCACTCATGTAGGCTCCACGAGTTTTGGAAGTTAAGGGAAAGTGCTTCACCTGAAGACTGCCCCCCAAGGCCAAAGGGTAAGCGAGGCATCGACGACTCTAGGTTGTAGTGTATAGAGTTAGGAGGGTCCAGCTGAATGAACAGGAGATTGCTAGGGTCGACGGTGGGGAAGCAAGAATACTGGTATACCTGTAACAATACATCAAGTGCCAGAGAGCCCATCCTGTTGGAGGACAAGCGCCAACGCTCGAACAGGCTAATGGAGTGTAGTGTACGGAGGACACTAACTAACACGCCTCCAATCATGGAGCCAGAACTGTTTACTTTGTTTCTCTTATTGAACCACGGACCGCTTTTTCGGGATATGGTCCACCACACTCCTCTCTGATCGTCGAGAGCTTCTTTCCGATGATGGGGAGGGAGCCGAGGAGTCGATCAATAGCGAGTTACATTGGCCGAACATTTTTCTTCCATCACCCGTGTCTCACTCGTCTCAAGTGAGGATTTGATTACCGCGCGTCCTACAATGGATGAATTTCAGTCAAAAAAAGGAACAGTTGCAATTGATCTGCCGACGAGAAGTCCATTCGAACTTGATCAGAGATACGGACAACGCCCTATTAGCACCTCAGTGGCAATCAACAACAAGGACAAGAACCACAACGCAATAAATGACGGAGGCTATTGGCTTCCCGTCGTGATACTGCCCTTACAGGTCTGAAGTACCTCAAAAGAAGTGACCCATGCCGCATGTGGCATGAGGAACAGGAATGGAAATTGCCGTCCCCCCTTTACACGTCCGCCAGCCCCCATTGCGTCCTGCAATGCTACCCTCAATTGATTAATTGCACATTTTCGCAACCAGAGATGGCGGCTCGACTCATCGAAATCGAAACGCAGGAGTCAGGTACGGTGTCTTGGCCATGCGGTTTTCTCTCCAAACAGCTCGCAGGTGGGATTAACAAACGATGATCGTTCATTTCCTGGCAGCTCCACTGAGGCACCACCGCCTTGTATTTTTATTCGATACACGAAACCCACACCACCAGTTTTCGCAGAGACTCCGGAGTCCTGTTGTAGTGGAATCGTATGAGATGGCAGACTATATAAGGCTCCGAAGCTGTACATGGCCCGAACCGGGTTGGGTGGAGACGGGAAGGAACGAAGCCGCTGCAGGAAGCTGAAAGGAGATCGATTAGACCTTTTTCCAAGACTTCAATGTTCTTTAAACAAGCCCGTTGGTCACCGTCGGTTCCGAACGGGCAATGGAATGTAACGGCTACATCGCCATCCCGTAAGACACCTAGTAAAAGTGAACTATTGGACACGTACCTCCGTAGACACAAATACTACACAGCTGCCTACTCCAGTAATAATAAAATAGCACCCTTAGGTTCTTGCGAAAAGTAGAAAAAAGGGGTCTAAGAAGAATATAAGATAATATATATAAAGTATATAAATACAGTATATATACAGCTAATTTTAGTTTGCCAGCAAGTAATAAGAAGACTTTCTAACTATTATACTAGTATATAAAGTACAAAGTACTCTCTTTTTAAGATATATTTATTTTTTCTCCTCCTACCCTCTTCCTTTCTATCTAATTATAAATTTATTAATTTATAAAAATTTATTTATTTTTTTAAAAATATATATATATATACTTTTTATTTCTGACCAATATTATGCACTTTCAGCTGAATGCAGGAAGCAGATCGTCACTTGGAAATTCGAGAGCTTCGTCCTACGCCACATGGCACGCCACAGAATTACCAGGTTGAGTATCAATCGCGGTGCAGTCTTCGCGAGACTGAGACGAGCTGAGCACTGCCTGGTCATCCCGGCCTAGTCACCCCGGCCTGGCCATGGCGGAAGTTAAAGACGCACACCACAGACACACTGACTGTACGAAGCAACGGGTAGTTACCCAAGCCAGCCCATCTTTTTTTCAACCTAAAAGGAGTGCTAGAATTCACAAAGCCAGTACTCACTCATATCAATCCCTGTACTCAGTTGTAGCGGGCCCGACAAGAGCTAACTGTAATAAACTATTTCCATGATGGATTAGCTTTACATTGATCAACGATTGCTAGGCTCCCTCGCCCTGTCACTTACAATAGGTCACATTTGATATCCTTGCTAAAAGAAAAAGAAAAAAAAAGCAACACATTTTGTCCATGGATGGTATGAAGTATTTCGCACAGGCGCGGCCAGTTGTGAGCTGGACAACAGGGGCAATTTTATTGCCGCGAAATGCCCAGCTACCCCATGATTTCGGATCAGTCCTTCCCGCCTCCGATTGCTTTTCCCTGGTGTCTGTTGGGGGCGTCTGCCCGCAGCCGCCCCGCCATTCTGTTTTCTGCTGTGTCTTACCGCTTCTGGGCCTGCATAAAGGTCGGCCCCTGACTCTGATCAGTGGTAAGGACAGCTGGGTGACAGGTGCGAGCCTTGGCATGGAGAATCCCAAATTACCCCGCGGGGCAGGATTCACGATTAACACGACATTGAAATCTCAGAAATGGGCCCATCAATGTATCTTTAGAACATATGCACTAACTCCACGAGCTCCATTGTTACCTTGCTCGTCGTATTTATCCAGGTTTTTTTTTTTTTTTTTTTACCATCTTTTTTCCTTCTCTCAAGCCTTGTTGCTTGCTTAGTCAGCAGTTTCCTGAACGCGCACTTCATTCGTCAATTCTTCAGCCTCCTTTTCCTCCACAGACATCATCGCAATAGGCTCATCACAGCTCTGCTCAAGATCGATACTCTCCTCGACTTCATAACTCTCCGTCTCCTCTTCTCTATTCCTAAAATATAGATTATACACAACTCTTTCTTCGGTTCTCTCACTGAGAAACTGTTCTATTCTGGATATGTAACACTCCAAGTCTTCTTCAGTGTGGGCTGCTGATGGAGCAGGCCCTTCTCCAACATGAGGCGAGGCTTGTCTTTGAAAGAGAGAACATCTTATCAGATTATCTGGCTGTTGGGGGTGTGTCTTGTGCCTTGCCAAAGAGGAATTTGGTTGTACACATACAAGTCCGATGATTCTTTTCCTCCATCCATGGATTGAGACTTTGGAGGTGTTCCATCAGCGCCTGGTGCTCCAGGAGAAGCTGGGGCTTTTGTAGAGGCTGGGCAAGACATCGTGGTGGTGGAAGTATGCTTGCTGGCGTCGCACGATTTGATTGAAGGGGCCGAGTATGGTTTGAAGTCTACAAAGAGAGAGTGAGAGAGACAGAGAGACAGAGAGACATGGCGATGACGACACAACGTAGTTTATATACCTATTTCTCTTTTCCTTCCCCAGGCCAGGAGCTCGCAGAAAGCTGGCATCGACAATAGCCGCTGTATGGAGTTCTCCCAAGGACCCTTGACTATAGCTCTCTGCCCAACAAACTAGGCTAATGTAGATCCTTCTGTCTACTGAACGGTCCGTATCGTCAGTCTCCTCTCCTTGCAAGGCAGGGTCGCCAAAACTTCCTCAGAGTGCAGCCAATCAAGGACTATCAGCGCCCAGGATGCAGTGGCAGGGGGGTCTCCGGGGGGGAGGGGTTCGACGAAGGTTACAGAGCCCTGGGAGGACGAGCGGCCTCGGGGAACTTTACCGAAGGGAACCAGTCACCGTTGCGCGTCGTGCATTGATACGAGGCAAGGTCGAGCATCATGTCGTCTTTGGCTGGCCAAGATTTTTCGCATGCAGTTGTTGAGCCCCTTGAGAAAATCTCTTGACATTAGCATTTCCCACACGGGACGTAACTGTCTGTGCTCACGATGATCTTCTACCCCCCTCGATGCAGGACCAGGGTAGGGATCCATAGTTCAACTTCGAAGGGGAGGAGGGGTTCACTACTTCGTAGAGATAGCTCGGCCTCGCTCTTCGACTTCGTAAAGCGGAGCCAATTTCATTGGCTCCCTCGGATAACTGGTCTTGCGAAATATTGAAACCAAGGCTGCATGCTTTTTCGCACTTCGTACACCATGCAGTTACGATGTGAAGAGGATTGCATCGTGGGACAGCTGACGGCGTCCATCGTTGGTGACTTCGACACTGCGCCAGGCCGAATACAGCTAATGGAGAGTCAGGACAGAAATGATTGTCCCTTATTCCCTTTCTGTATCTGACAATCTGGCAAGAAGAGGGATGTGAGGAGGGCGGCCAGATATGGACTATTAGAGATATTGGGGAGGTGGGGTGGCACCAAGTGTCTGTGTGAGAAGAACTCACCTTGGCTGCTGAGCAGCATATCGTGAACACGTCAAGTCGGCAGCAGGTGAATGTTAATTTTAGTTCATTTTCTCTTTTTTTAATTTTTTTTTCTTTTTTTTCCCTTTCTTTTTTTCTTTCTTTTTTTTTCGTTTTCCTTTTTTCCTTTTTTTCCTCTTTGTGTTAATAGTATAAATTCATCGATCAATACAGTGTATGGGTAGGAATATGGTCATCTTAATTAAGAGAACGATACAGAGAGTGTGTCGGGGGCTCGGGGCCATTCGTGAGAAAGGAGAAAAAAGAAAGAAAAACAGGGATGAATTTGGTACAAACTTATCAAATTGCTTTTTTTTCAATGATGCCAGCAACGCCTTTCCAATTATGGACTCGGTGCTCTACAACAGCGGAGCGAAGAGGATGGACGCAACCCGAACGGACTGGAGGAGTCTCGGCGTCAACGGGTATCATTCCATTTCGAAAAGAGGCTCGGACCCATCGTGATGTGATTAAGACCGAGTTTTATTTCTCGCAGCGCCATTTGATCAATCAATAGGTGAGATCCGCTTCTTAGTGCAAGCCATCAAACTAAGTAATGAGCACGGTCGTGGCCATCTGCAGCAGGCCAACGGCGATGACAAGTACCTTGAGGTACTCGACAGTCGAGAGGAGACTGGAGACTTGCGCTGGGCTGGGAAGCAGAGACGGTGGATTTCCCCGGGTGATGGGCCCTTGAGGCGAGGAAGTTCGCGGTGATTGCAGAGGCTTAGAGACCGACAGCCAATTGGTCCAACTCTTGAGGCTCTGTTGTGATCATTGATGCTTGATGCGGTCGGATGAGGACGAGGCCGTGTTGGGGGTTTGGTGGCCCGGAAGCTTTGGATTTCGAATTGTTCTTTTCGCTTCAAAAAAAAAAAATAAAATAAAATAAAATAAAAAAATTACACGCAAGTTGGTGATTTGGGAAACTCAGACTAGTCGTGTTATTCTATTGTTATTGTTGTTATTATTCAATGCTGTTGTTGCTGTTGTTCGCCTTGTTTCGTACGATCCGCGACCCATACAACACGGGATTCATTGATGCACCCGTCCGCCTAGCTACCCTACTGTCTCCCATTTCCCTTCCTTTCCTCCCTAGTGTTGGAACATCAAAGCATAGAAGCCATCCAAAACCTGGGAGCTTTTCCTTCCCTGGCTCCCGATTTCATCCACCGTGGACCAGGACGGCGGATGCTTTCCAATCCAGCCTATAAGGGATTAATTTACGACGCTGTCTTTATCCGGGACCTGTCCCCCATCCCATCGAACCGGTCTCAAGAGGAAATCCAGGCAGCTAATATACTCGCATAGTTCTCGCTTGACGGTTGTAATCAACCATTTCTCCCCCGGGATCTTCAGCGTCCTTTCCTCCATCCGAAATTATCCTCCACGAAAAAAAGCCTCGCCTCGCCTGCCCCATTCCTCGAACCTGCCCGACCGAGAACGGTTTAGTGAACGACGGCATCCCCTTCGATATTGCCCATCCAACCCTTTTCGTTCTCCATGGACCCGAAGAAAGCGTCGAGTATTACCGTCCGTCCGCATGGCTCTTGGAGATTGCTCCTCAGCCGGCATGGCCCTGTACCCGCTTCCCGGGTCTTCTTCCTCGCCGTGGCGGGTAACCTCGACGCCGTCTTCTCTCACACGCCCCCCCTTTTTCGAGTGCGGAGAAATGGAAACTCTTTACGGCTCTGCGAGAGACCCTCTCTTGACAGCAGGCGATATTGAGGTTGAGATTAAGGTACAGAGTGGAGACACTCTTCGTCACCGGGTCAAGTCGAATGGGATGAATATATCCCCAAATCCTTGGCTCGCTGGCGTGGTTTTCCATCTCTTCATCCGGTTCCTTTGATAAAAAAGAGGAGCCCCTCAGCCGCAGTTTGAGCTTTTCGCCCGATATCACAGTCCTCCTCTTCGTACCTCCAAGCTTTCTTCTTGGTGTCTTCTCCCTCATCGGAGGTTGTTCGATATCGTCTGTCATACTTTGAGACGACCCATTCGCGTTGGATCAATATGCAGTATGGGCTTCTTTCGGCCCTGGCCGCCCTCGCGGGCGTCGTCAGTGGCACTCCCGTCTCGTGGGTTCTCCCCCGCCTCTTGCTCGTCGTCCCCAGATGAACCTTCACACCCGATACCCCTGGAACGAAATGCTAATCGATGGCGATTGTCCTTCCCAAACAGTCTCCTTTCTCCCCGACAAGCCGCCGGCCTCAACGCCGCCATGGTAGCCGCGGGCAAGGAATACTTCGGCACTTGCCTGACAGTCCGCAACGACCAAGCCGAGTCCAGCATCATCGCCAACAAGGACGAGTTCGGCTCTATCACCCCCGAGAATGCCATGAAATGGGACGCCGTCCAGCCCAACAGGGGCCAGTTCAGCTTCGGCGCCGCAGATCAACATGTCAATTGGGCTGTCCAGAACGGAAAGCAGATCCGCTGCCACACTCTCGTGTGGTATTCGCAGCTTCCGGGATGGGTTAGTGGTATCAACAACAACGCGACCCTCTACGAGGTCATGCAGAACCATATCTCGACCGTCATGGGTCGCTACAAGGGGAAGTGCACTCACTGGGACGTGGTCAACGAAGGTGAGAAATTATCAATTTGAATAGTCCATCGTGAGGCTCGCGATGGGTTGGAGAGGATAGCCCCTTTTGCTAATGTCTGGTCGGCTTAGCTCTGAATGAGGACGGTAGTTACCGCGATAACGTCTTCCTCCGAGTCATGGGAGAATCCTACCTCCCCATCTCCTTCAGGCTTGCTGCTGAGGCCGATCCCGAGGCGAAGCTCTACTACAACGACTACAACCTTGCCTACGGTGATGCCAAGGCGTGAGTTGGTCCAAACACCCCCCTCCCCTCGCGTACCCTCAATAATGGCTCAATTTTGCAAGAACATGGAGCTAACGATTTATCTTCTCGACACACACAGGGAAGGCGCCGTCCGTATCGTTAAACTCGTCCAATCCTGGGGCTACCGCATCGACGGCGTCGGCCTCCAGGGCCACATGGTCACTGAATCCACACCCACCCAGGAGACGCCTACGCCCTCGCAAGAGAAGCTCGCGACTGCCCTCCGAATGTTCACCGATCTCGGCGTCGACGTCGCATACACCGAAGTCGATATCCGCATGAACACCCCTTCGAATGCCCAGAAACTCCAGGTTCATGCGGAGGCTTTCGGTCGCATGATGGGCGCTTGCATGGAAGTTGAGCGTAGGTCTCCTTGGCCCCCGCGCGCTGCTCTAGATTCCGCCTAGGAGGACTGCTTCTTCGTACTAACTCTTTTGGTTAATAGGCTGCGTTGGCTTCACCGTTTGGGTGGGTCACCCTACCCTGGTCGTAGAGAGACGCAGGACATCAATTGATGTTGCTGTGCCGCAAGGAATCAGCCAATATTAGGCCCAATACTAATGCGCTGTCTGTTGCAGGGTGTTTCCGATCGTTACAGCTGGGTTCCCCAAACCTTTTCCGGGTATATTGCTGCTTCCCTTCCTTCTCTTTCCATTCCCTTCAGAATTTCGCGACTCTAACAGGTATTTTTTTTTTTTCCTTTTTCTCTAGTGAGGGAGACGCGCTCCTCTGGAACAGCAACTTCCAGAAAAAGCCCGCGTACCAAGCAACCCTCGATGCTATCGTGAACTACAAACCTCCGGAGAAGCCCGCCGAACCAGAGACTCCGGCCGAGGGAGAAGAAACTCCCGGCAGCTCTGCTGCCCCGGCTGAGCCGACCGCAGCCACTCCGTAAATGGCTCGCCGACGCGGACGAATCTTACAGGGATATATTGAAGTGTGGGAGACTGATCATGGGACAAGGGGAGTAAGAGGCCCCCGTACAAACCATGTACAAAGCATTTCCCAATATATATATAAGTTGGATGTGCGAGATGCGATTACTTCGTAACAGTTCGGAACCCTGAATGTGGGGAAAGCCAAAGGCGTATCCTACATAAAGCAAACAAATCCCCTGGTCGAGCAGATGATCTTCAGACCCGTGTCACTGGTAATAATCTAGACATCATGGACCCTTGTCCACTCTATTCACCCCCGTCATCCGCCAATGCTTATGTTTATTGGGTCCTCCCAAACTAACGAGTACCAGTGCGTGTGCGCCACGATTATCCCCCTCCCCCAGAGCTGCATCCCGCTTCCCAAAGTCCCGGATCTCATTGGAAGATCGGCTGGGATACTGCACCTCGCAAACAGCTACCGGCACCAATCTTTGCCCCGCACGCACACCCCACGGTAGCCCGCTTCGCCAGCTCACCAGCTCCCCTCATGTAATTTCTACCCCGCGATGCCCACAGAGCTCCCCTGGCCGGCCACTCGAATCTATGCCGCTCTTGTATTCTTCACTCCCTAAAGCGGTCTGCGCTCGGGGAACAAGTCCGAATTCAACACCCTAGCAGCATCTCGCTGATCCTCTCGCCAGTCCCCACGCCTGCCAAGTACGGTACACCCCTGCCCGAGCTAAGGTGGGATCGCGAAAAGGAACCTTGGTCCAATTCGACTCCTCCCCCTGTTCAGTGTCCGTCCCACTGGCACCATGGTGCAGACAGGGTTTTGTAATTTTGAAGCTAGCGTTCTAACTAAGCCCCCACTTGAGCTACGACTTGTACAGTTGTACTTCATACCAATATATGTCTCGCATTAGACGTTGCGTTGCCTCCATATTGCGTATAGTACCTCTTACGTCAACAAACTTGTCGATTACTTTTCATTGGCAGGAGTCGTGCTATAGAGTTATCACTGAATGTGCTCCTTGTCCGTCTCTTCTCCAACCTCCCATCGATCCCAGCATCGTGCTTTGCTGGGTGGCCGCTGGCCCGAAGGGCCTTCCTATGTATTGCAACTATGTCGGCGCAGGGGCTGGTTTTGGGCTTTGCATGGGATTTGCAACCCTAGGTATGGCGCGCAATGGAATTATGGGAGAAGAGCAGGATAAGTTGGTTGTTATTCAACGCACATGTGGAGCTGGAGGCAAGAGACAGCGTCCGCCTAGGAAGCGTCATCGCAACGCCAGCGCGTGCCAACCGACGAGGTTTATGATTGATAAACTGTCGAGCGACTAAAAGATACATCAAGTAGAGACGAATCTTGGAAGGCAAAGTCCAGTCGCGTCTAGTCCCGTCGCAGACGCGCTGATCAGTTATCAGAGCGCGCGATATCCCTCGATTGCCATGGCTCCTCCCCCACTCCCATCGATCCGCCTTCTTCCTGTCCTCCTCTTGGCCGTTACGCCTTTCCAGAGACACCTTATTACCATCTACATTTCGCTGCTCGACGGGTTCGTTTAATCGATCGAGGTCCATTGACCTTGGAGATGGGCAGGTCGCAAATCCCCCCTATCCACCCCCGGCCCTTTCTTGTTTTTATTTCTTCTCTCGTCTTCATCTATGCTCATACTAGTCCATCAATACCACGCAGACCAATTGATGTCATTCAAAGCCCGCAATCTATAGAGCAGAATATGTAGGAGAGCTACGGCCATATAACATCAATTGATGTCTCTGTACGATTCTTCGGCGTTGGAAGTATGCTCATGAGAACCTCGCCTCCTCTGTAAAAACAGGCCATCTTGGTCCACCAACTTGCGATGCCACGCTCGGACGAGGTTGTTCTTCTTTAAAATGACTAGTTATGTCGAAGCTCGGGGACGCCCTCGATACCAGAACTGCTCAAGGAGTGGAACTGAGCCAGCAAGATATACTCTGGTAGAAAATGAATGGCTTTTCCCCTGAGTTCCTTGATTGTTCAACATATCTTCCCCAGGCTCCTTCTCAGATACCTTTATCTTGGTGGCTTCAACCGAGGGCCTCTCCATCAAAGGCTGCCAGCTTTGGAAGTCACGATCCTCACCCTGAAAATTCTGAATAGCCAACCTCGTGATTCATGAGAACCTCAGCCCTCCTTGGAGAAAATCGACCTGCTCCTTCCCTTTCTTAATATGTTCTGCTAAATCACTCTCATAGCTCCAGATCAGTAAAATATTCACAGTCTTGCTCCAGTGATCTGGGGGCTCACCGAAAAACTATAAATACCTCCCAATCCCTCGCGGATCTCCTCGAGATTTCCTTTTTTCCCTCCTCAACACATCTTCCTAACCTCCTTTCTGGTCGTGGACACTCCCTTTCGACCTCTTCCTTTTCCCCATTCATACCACATTGATTTATCCATTCCATTGTCTTTTCGCTTCATAGAAATGAAGGTAAGTTGATCGTTTCTTTAGTCCACGATCTCTCCAGCCCATTCAGCCATACCTGTCGTCCCCATCTGCTGCTTTCCACCCCCAGTCTGCTAGCTTTAGTGTGTTTCCCACTGCTCAGGTGAGAACTCCAACCACTTTTTGCCTCTCCCTTTTTCGTCTGTGGCCTCAAGGGGCAGGGCAAGAAGTGTTCGGACTTCCCACGTGAGCAACGGCAAAGGCGCATGAAGTCAAGCACATTGTTTTCTACTTCCCTTCCCCGAGTTAGGTGCCCTGGGCCCTGGTAATGGCTCTCACCAATCTCAAAACCTCCAAGACCATGCTGCTTTGATTGTCCTGTTTTCCTCCCCTCCCCCGTCGATCTCGCCTAGCTGCCCCTTGGCCACCTCAGTTTACTCTGCGGCCCCCCATGGGCCTGATTCCTTTGACCGTCCCTTAACCCGCCCCCGTTGTTTATGCCCAACGCAGACAGCTAACCACCACTTAATGCCTCGTCCTGCAGCTTTTCATTCCGATCGCAGCCCTCGCGGCCCTCTCCGGTGCCATTCAGGCCAATGCCCCTCAAGGCACCCTCCTTCCTCCCCGCCCTTTCATCGAAGGCGACACCGAGGCTGGTGATGGCGAGGACCAGGGTCATCGCCTTCCCGCTCCGCCTACCGTCGCCGATCCCCCTGAGGCCGGCAAGCCTTTCATCGATGACGGAGGCGAGGGTCCCTATCGCCTCCCCCCGCCTCTTATCCCCCCCAAGGCCCCTTCGCCCCCTAAGCGTTTCATCGACGACGACGATTCGGAGGTTCATCACGGTTTGAAGGATTCCCGTCAAATCGTCCCCGGTCCGATCCCCGACCTCCGTGGTCCGCCCGAACACGGTGACCCTCATGGTCACCCCACTGGCAGTCGCGTCCCTTTCGAGCATCTCAGCGTTCACATGGGACCTGGACCCGTCAACCCCGGTGACTTCCCGACAGAGACGGAGACAAACCAGCGATATTCGGTTCAACGACCCACACCTATTCCGGAGTCTACCACCGTTCTCTCGGTAGTTACTGAGAGCCCCAGTGAGGTCTACCCCGGTACGCCCACCGACACCAGCTACGGCTGGATCAAGTCCGTTGTCCACCCTTTGCCCGCCTCACTGCGCACTCGCCTCCCCTTCGGCCCCGGCGCTGGAAAGGACATCCCCACCCCTTCTGAGAGCCCCAGCGAGGCCCACCCCGGCGCGCCCACCGAAGCTAGCCACGATTGGCCCACGTCTGTCGCCGCCGACGCTCTTCCCGCCTCGCTACGCACTCGCCTTCCCTTCGGTCCCGGCGCTGGCAGGGACATCCCTATCCCCTCCGAGGGCCCCACCAAGGTCACCGCACGTGTCCACACCGGCAAGCCCTGCAAGATTCGCACCATTTACACCACCGTCACCGGCACGGCGGCGCCCGGCAACCACCACACCAACCTCACGCGAGTTTACTTCTCGACCACTTTCACGACCCTCCACTCGAAGAACAAACCCGTTCCCACCGACGCCGCCGCCAACCCCGTCGTCGTCGATCCGTCCGCCAAGATCACCTGCCTCCACGAGACCGGCGACATCTGCGAGAGCCAGTTCGCCTGCCTCGCCGACGGACGCGGCCTCGTCCCCAAGGACGACTCGTGGGTCCGCGGCAACGCGACCGCTGAGGACATGGTTTCTCGATTCTGCAAGCTAGGTTGCTTTTGCGATAACGAGGCCAACGTGCCCATCATTTACACCAGCGTTCCTGCTGTTCTGACCGCTTCCGCCGAGCCTCAGTCCGAGACTGCCGAGCCTTCTTCTTCTCGCAGGATCCCCTTCAGTGGTGACCACTAGGCTTCTTTAAGGGAAACTTCCCTTCCAGGATCGGCACAAGGAGGAAAGGGCACAAAATCCACAAAAATCATTGAAAAAAAATTGATAATTACAAAATCTGCAAACGAAAAGGGGTGATGACATGGAAAAGGATCTGAGAGGAGGAACAGGCATGAATGGAATGGTACAGAGGGAGGATAATTGGAGAATTCCGGTGGACAGTACGGAACAGGAATCGGTGGTAGTTATGAATGAATGAGAAAGTCCCTTTCCCCTTGACTCTTGTAGCTGCTCTTCGTCCTCGTATACTCGTATACTACTAGTAAATGTTGTCAGTAGGACACACATCTTCGTTATCCTAGGATTATGATGATGATGATGATGTGTTTTGGTTTCGTTGAGAGTTCGCCATCTCCTCTTCATTCTCGACTGGTTTGATTTTCTTCCTTTCCCACCTTTCAAATATCCAACTCAGCCTCCAACCTCAGATCTCTCGAACTCGCTCCCACATACACAACCTTTTCAGTATCAGGTATCACCCAGTTCTCCGCCTTTTCATCCCAAGTCGCGAGGTCTCGGTACGTCAAGTCAAACGTCACAGTCTTCGACTCCTCGGGTTCCAGCTCCACGTCCTCGAATCCCCGAAGGACGCGTACGGGGCCATCAGGATCTCCGTGGGATACGTACTAATGGCAACCCGTTAGCCATAGGGAATTTGAAACGATCTCGACTAAACGATCCCGACCAAAGGACAATTAAACCAGAAGAGGGAAAGAAAAAAGAAAAAGAAAAGAAAAAGAAAAAAAGGCTCACCAGCTGCACGATCTCGGTACCAGCAGTATCGCCAGTATTCTCCACTGTAACCGAAACGCGATAAAGCACTTCATACAGCCCGGGATTCCCCCCAGGCGCGCCCCCAGCAGGATGGACCCTCTGGGCCTCGCCGCTCCTGCTCGACTCTGCAATCTCGATGTCCTCGGGCGGCTTGCCCCCTTCCTTGACCCACGAATAGACGTATCTCGGAATCGCGTCAAAGCCCTCGGGGGTTTCCGCGTCTTCCCGCGATCCAATCTCCCCGAAAGTGGGAGCATCTTCGGTCTCGCCTTCGGCGGCTTCGTACGACGAACTCTCGGCGACGAGCTCGAGTTGAAGATCGGAATAGTCAAAGGTCGTGTAGCTGAGTCCAAATCCAAATTCATAACTTGGCTCGATGTCTTCCTTGTCGAAATGTCGGTAGTCGATGAAGAGCCCAGCGTTGAGGTTTTGGGAGGGAGACGGTGTGTCGGCTGCGTACAGTAGGGAAACGCCCCAATCCTCGGGACTCTTGCCCCAGGTGAAGGGTGATCTTCCTTGAGGGTTAACGTCGCCATAAAGAACGTCCACAAGACCGTTTCCTGACTCTTGACCTGGCAGACCAGCCCAGAGGATCGCGGTAATGTTGGGATGCTGCCTGTACTCTTCGACGAGTACGGGACCAACGGTATGCAGAACGACCACAGTATTTGGGTTGACGGAGGCCACCGCCTCAATCAGCGCGTCACCCCCTTTCCAAAGAGTTAGGTTGTTCCTGTCTCCTTCGTTGTCTTCTATAAAGACATAGTTCTCACCCGCATTGGCATTGGCAAAGACAAGAGCAACATCCGCATCGGCAGCAGCTTCAATGGCTGCATCTAAATCCCAATTCGATTTGACATTGTTGAACGTGGTGCCATCCCCCTCCGCTCTTAGGCGCAAAGCTGTGGCGGGAGCCACGAGATAGGGAAATTCCGTTGTCCCCGAGCCCCATCCCATGGCAAGCGTACCGTTGTTGCAAGCCCTATCCGCGCACGAGTTCACTCCGTCGGGGTTATCCTGGGCATCCTCTCCGATGACAGCCATGCTCTTGGGCTTCTTTAGAGGCAGCACGCCCTCGTTCTTCAGCACGACGATGGACTTGGCACCGATCTCCCTGATCAAATCAGCATGGTCGGCGGCTACGTCGACATGTTCATTGACAACAGCCCAGGTTTTGTTGGATGCAAAGTAGAGAGGCCCTTCGGTCTCGGTTGTCCACGCATGGAAGTTGACGTCCGGGCGCTCTTCCTTGTCTCCGACGTGGACCTTGTAGAACGCGGCCATGATACGGATGACCATGTCGTCGAGGCGCCATTGGGGCACCAGGCCGGCGAGGACGGCTTCTGTTAGAGCACCACCCCAGAGTGAGTTATAGCCTGCGGAATCGCGGCCGAATCGGTCTCCGGGCATGGTCATGTCAAGGCCATTGAGGGCAGATTCGAGGGTTGCGTGCTGGGCACCCCAATCCGACATGACTGCAGGGAACCATCAGCATTGAATCGACACATGGCTCCTGAACACCAGTTGAGTTTCTTTTTACATACCAAAACCCTGGAAGTTTAGTTCGTTCTTTAGCAGGTAGTTTGTGTACGCGTTCTCGCACGCGTATGTGCCGTTGATGCGATTATACGAGCACATAACGGATCCCACGCCAGCTCTGACAGCATCCGCAAATGGCCTGGGCAAAGTGTGTGAGACAACTCCGATCATGTTATCATCTAGGCAGGGCCAAAACCTCTCCTCAACTCACCAGAGATAAACTTCATGCATCACTCGATCATTGAGTTCGCTCGAAACCGACCCTCGATAATGCTCTTGCTCGTTCAATATGTAATGCTTAACACATGCAATGACTCCCTCGCTCTGAATTCCCTCCACGGTTGACGCAGTTGCCGTCCCCGCCAGATAAGGATCCGAACCGAAGCCTTCCCAATTGCGACCACCTTCGGGAAACAAACCGAGCGGACCGACCGACGGGCCCAACTGGACATCAATACCCTTACCATAGAACTCAGCGCCCATCGCAGCGCCACGAGCTCGGATGAGTGAGCGACTCCAGGTTGCGGCGGCATTGACACCGGCAGGGAAGGCAGAGATTTTGTCGGCTGCACGAGGAAGAAGAAGAAGAGAAAAAAGTATATATCCCCTATTAGCAAAATTTCCCCAATTTCTTTCAAGCTCTACTAATTATATAGCAGGCAAGGGAGTGTTTCCTACCATATCTAACACCAAGGGGACCATCCTGAAGACAAAATGCCCGGAATCCCAGCCTAGGAACGGATCCGGTCACGCCAACACATCGATCAGCTTGCCATCCGGTACCTGTCGTTAGATTCACTTTTTCGGCGAGGGTCAATTGGGAAACGAACTCCCGGGCCTTTTCGTACGCATCGTCCCAGCCGTCTGGCCCGCCTGCAGCCCAAGTTGAGGGGTAGAATCGCTCGGGGGCATCAAGGGCATGCGCCGAGAAGACGATCGCAAGCGCGACAAGCAGCAGGAGTGTTCGCAACATCGCTCTCTTTCATTAGCTGCTCCCAGGTCGATGGCTATCAAGAGGTGAATTGGCAGGAGAGGAACTTGGCAGAGAAACTAGTGTTTTTTTTTTATCTCCCGATAGAGGTCTGGGTCTGAGGGGGGGCCATCTTTTGTCGAACTCCCCCTTTCAAGGCTGGTAAAAGAGGGGAGCGGGTCACTGATATTACCCTCTAAATTGCCCGGAAACGCAGGTGCATCGCGAGCTTTCGGCATTGGACGTGGAGCCTGGAGAGTAGAAACTAATCCCCGCCCTCCCAGCTTTATGATTCAAAGGCCGTCGATGACTGAAACAAACGACTCATATGTTTGGTCCTCGAGCCGGGCCAACAGTCCTGTCCGAATTCATGAAATGCCGCCCTGGCTACCGAGACGATTCGCATTCAATTGCCAACTTGATGAAATGACTCTGTTGCTCGAAAACAGCAAGGACCGGGGAGTCTGTCCCGACCATCTAGGCCCATCTACTTCGTAGACTTTAGGCTTTACTGATACACATTGGCCGCTCTCGAATTGAGGGAGTGAGGGCCTGATCAAAGGCACCGCGCGAAAACCAGGAAAAGGACGCACAAGCTGCAGGGCTGTACTAAGTCGACTTGTCGTGATCATTCTCTTCATGCATTCTCTTCTCTTCAATTCAGTGTTCACAGCTCACGCTCACAGCCTGGACTGAGACCTAGTCACGTGGGAGTATCGCGGGGAGGAACGCACGTGATAGCGTTGCGAACTCGTAACCTAAAATATCAGGCATAGAGGTTGGGTGCAGCCAGTCGTCGCGTTGTTCGCGTCGTTGCGTCGTCTGGGTCTGGGAACGGAAAAAACATCAATTGATCAAATCCCGATCAATTTCGATACGCTCGAGAACACAATCCGTCGAGCAAGCTAGAGTTTTAATATTGCCCTCGTGGTCAAGTATAAAGAGAATGGCATCAATGGAGACACCAGCCCCGACTCCAAGCCATCAAGAGAAGATAGCAACTCAAAGCGCCAGGTCCTCACAAAGCCACCAATTCCTCAGTACACCAATATACTATTATACTATACTCTACCTCAGTATTCACCTACCACCTACCACCTACCATGATGATATCAATGAGGAAGGTACTACTCCCTAGGTTCTCTTTTACCTACCAGCACACCTCTAGAGGAGTGCATCACTTCATGTTGCTTGCTCCAGGAAACACCTAGAGCTCCTCCAGTAAAGATGGAGATTCAATAAAAACCCAAACACCCTCTCTCTCAAAGTGCTTTAGTTCTTTCATAACAAAACATCACACCTTTCAGTAAGAACTCCTCATCATACTTTCAATAAAAACTCCTTAAAGGAGCTCCTTTCATCCATCTGAATATCAATGAACAACCCATCATCTCATCACTCAACCTCCTTAGATAAAATGCAAGCACCAGACCCATCCGTGCTCCCTAAATCCCATTCCATCCCGGAGACAGATTCCGAGATTATCGGAAGGCTCTGGGCAGAAGTTCGAAGAAGAAAGATGGCTCAGTATGGTGCATCAAACTGTGGAGGGCGTGGCTCGCGCAGAGGGCAGAACCCCATCACCAAACAGTCCAATCCTCTCGAGTCTGGCACCCCCGAGTCCACCCCCCAAGACACTCAGCAAGGCACCTTTTCTATCGTACCGGAGGGCATTTCCCCCCGTAACCAATGGTTCACTAAGCTTGTTCTCCAACCCCGCGGCATAATTGTCAACGACGCGAACGAGACAACTCCAAGCGCGCATGCTTACTTCGACACCGAGGAGCCACATTACGGATGCGAACTCGACTACGGCAACCTTGATGGGCTTTCCGGTGCCGCCGTCTGGGTGTCCATGGACGAAGCCACGCTTCAGAGCACGGCCGACGAATACAAGGAGATGACACAGCGTCGCCTGTGCGAGGAGGAGTTTGCCACTTTTGCGAAAGAGACTTTCTTCCTCAAAACTTCGAGGTCTGCCATAGCATTGGAAGACCGCTGCTGGCGCGTAGAGCGCATGTTGCAGTTAGTTTGCCCTCCCAAGCCGGCCTCTCGTTGGCATGCTCCTCCGCTGCTCAACGGCAACAACGTTGGAGGATATGATTGGTCCTGGGATTTGAGACCCGACTGCAGCTATTGGCTTTCGCTGAAAGGATTCAATGAAGACTATGGCTTCCAGATTAGAAACTGCACATTCGTGGAGCAGGAGATTATCTGCCCCTATCTGACAATCGAGTTTAAAAGAGCCGGGGTTTCTGAAATCGTCGCCGTAACCCAAGCGATCGCCGCCGGAGCCCTCGCACTATACAACCGCTATCGGCTGCGGAATGAGGCTCTGAAAGTATCGAAAGCCAAATGGGGCCCCCGAGAGATCACCGACATCCGACACTTCGCCATCACCGTTGTCGGCTCGAACTTTGACGTCTGGGTTCTTGAGCCGTCGTATGGCAACTTGGAAGGCAGCGACGTGTGGAACGGCTGCCAGATGAAGAAACTCGACGGCGCCGACTGCAGGAAAAAACTTGGAGTTAGGCAATTGGTTAGGTGGATTAACGAAATTCATCGTTGGGCCATCTCTAGGCATGCCCCGGCATGTTCTCGGGATATCAAGGTCCTTCTCAGGGGCCGAGGTGTGCGGACTTCGGACATTCACATTGCAGGAAAAGACGAGTGAGATTTCATTGGATTTGTACATTATTTTTGTGAGGAGGCGGTTACATGTCCGGTATGTTGGAGTTGGGGAAGCTTGCCCTTCGAGTTCTAGTCTAGTCGGTAGAATAATAAACATCGTCATCGGATACCACGAAAGGAAACGAGGAAACATCCATGAAATCTGACGAGAATTTCGAGCCTGCCACCCATCGGTAGACTGTCATCCACTGACACCGTGATCCAAACTAAGAAGCAGGGGAGGAAATATACGCAAGTGAGGACATCGATGCCTACAACTTCTCATCCACTTCCTTATCGCGGTCTCAAGTTTGCCATGTTTTCCCGTCTACCTTCGAAAATGGCGACGTCTGAAGCGGAAAAAGCGTATTTGAATTGGGGGCTGGGCCCAGAAGAATGGCTAACATCACGGCATTTCTCCCATCTTGGCCTGCCTTCCTCCACTGCCTCTTTATATAGACACCCGCCACGCCATGGTCGAGTGCCTATGAATTATTCGCTTCATTTCGTAGCTATATGATTTTTCTCTCAACCCTGAGAATCAAGTCCGTCTAGCCATGAAAGAATGCATTTTTCAATAAACGTAAAGAGCAGGACTTGGGTGGAACGCCACTCATTTCCAGAAGCCGACGTGGTGGGTAGTGAGATGGGAGAGATTGGGGAGGATCAACGAAGATTCTAGGATGGTCTACCTCGTCGCCTCCTGGTCAATTCGTTGATGTTGAGGTCATACATAGTACCTCGACTGGGGATGGGGATGGGGATGAGAATGGGACTGTCATTTCCATTGCTATTGCAGAGCACACTACCGAGGTAATGGATGAAGCTTCCGGGGTTGTTTCTTAGTTCTAGTTCCAACCAACAAGAACCTCGAGCCAGACCTAATTAGGAAATTCTTTAATCCCTCGTCGCCTCGTGGCTCTCCACGTTCGACAACCAGCCACCAAAAAAGACTTTGCACCCCCAATAAAAAGCCGGAGAGGCCACGACAGATGAGCCTTGTTTACGGGTATTGTGGCGGAGAATGAAGTGGCGATGGAGCGGGGAGACTTTTTTTCCGGCGTGGAGGTTGTTTCGTTTCATTGTCTTCCTCATAGAAGAGGAAGATAACCCAAAAAGGGGACTGACAGGTTCTTCAAGTCCACAAGTCAATCTTTTCATAGTTTTCAGTTACTCTTTTTAGTTCTTTTCATAGTTCTTAATACAAGAACAAGTTCTTCTTTTTATCAGTCTATTTCTAAGGTCATTCTCTATATCCTGGCGACGCCGGTCTGCCTATTCCAGGCTGGCAAATGTCCCCAAGGTGTTCCTAGTGACCACCACAAGAGTGACCTTTTAACCTCCCCCTATTTGGAGGCTATCTTCCTTTCCTGTTGAGAAGTGGCTCTATTCCCGTTGATCGACAGGAATCAACTACAAAACCGACATCCTTTACCACCTTAGGAGAGGTTTTGCAGCAACCTCTCATAAGGGTCTACCATTTGACTGTTTCTTTTGTTGGTGATCGGGCAGGCTGCACTGCTCCGCTTCAGTATAAGTATGCAAAGTGTCCAAAATGCTGTGGAACCTCTCTCCTCCCCCCACCATCGTCACCATCATCGACGGCCTCCCGAGGCGCATCCCACACTCCTTCGCCTCGCCCATTGCCGGGGCTCGCGCTGCGTCGAGAACCCGAAAGCCGGGGACGCCCTGGGAGGGTCATGTGCGGACATGCGTCAGATGACAGGAATGAGGTCACTATGCCATATTTATAGCGTGGTATTGGGGGGATGAATTTTCATGAGCATATTGATATGAATGGATTCGGTTAGTGTATGAAGCTGAGATAGAAAAACCATTGGTCTCTGTCGTGAATAGAGTCGGGAATTTCTCAAATTAAAGAGCAAGACCATGCATCATGTACCATGAATATGAAACCCAGTCCAAGACCGTACGTTTCTCTCCCCCTCCCTTCCTCTCTCTCTCTCTCTCCACAGAGTTTACATAAATTTCCCCTTAATCGACCCCAATAGCAAATTCCTCTGCTGTCTCTTCACAACCTTGCTCACATCATCCGCCCACCCTTGCGACGCATCCTGCAACTTATCCATACTATCCCCCATCAAATTCAACTTCTCCGTCCGCTCATTCAGCTGCCTCGTCAAATACTCCCCCCACCCCTCCTGACTCCCACCGGCACCGGCACTGGCAGCCGACCCATAACCACCTGCCGCCCCAGAAGAAGACGCCCCCGCAGCCCTCATGGCCCTCTGCTCCGCCGCCGCCGCCTCCAACATCCTCTTGCTCGGCGGCCGATCCGGCCCGCCAATCAGCAAATCGAGATCCGTCGGCGACACGTACTGCGTGCCCGAGATCCACTGCAGGTTCGAAATCGTCGGGCGCGGCGGCGTCGCGAGCTCCGGGTTGAGGATGAGATCGGCCGAGTTGGCGAGGGGTTCGCCGAGGCCCCAGACGTGGAAGAGGGCCAGCTCGCTGGGACCGTTCCAGCCAAAGACGTAGCCGTTTTCGGTCACGAGCGTGGCGGAGCGGCGGGAGGCGTCGAGGGCCGTGGGGAGGGCCGCTTTGGAGATCTCTTTGAGGGCGGGGATGGTGAAGGCGCGAGTGGTGCCGTCGCCGAAGACACCGGCGATGACGGTGCCGCGGTAGTCCAGCTCGGTGACGGAGGCGGCGTCGCAGAGGATGTCGTCGAAGGATTTGGAGGCGCCCTTGGATGTTGCGGGTTTGAAGACACGAATTTCCGTTTGGGTGACTAGTAGCTTGTTAGTAGGGCGCGTCCAAGGAAAAGAGAAAGAAAGGAAACGAAAAAAGATGTATAAGTCTAGAAGAGAATGTGACTTACCAACGACCAAGACTCCGTTCACCTGCTGCCCATTCCTCAAACCAGCTACAACAGGCCCCGTAGCAGAAGCAATCTTCCCCGTATCCGCGACGATCGGACAAATAGCAACGACGGGATCCCCAAAGTCCACCACCCCGGCAAACTTGACCGTGTACCCCTCCCCGCCAGCGGTAGGCAGCAACTTGAATGTGATGACCTTGCCCGTGTTCGTGCCGACGAAGCACGCGATGCTGGAGTAGCTGTCGCCCTCGAGCGTCATGACGCCGAACTTGACGACGACGGGCCACTCCTTCCGGGCGTTCGTCTCGCGCAGCCCCTTGAGGAACGACGAGCGCTTCTCGCTCTTGGCGAACTCCGACAGGGACGCCTGGAATATGACGGCGGGGCCGCGAAGGTCGATGATGGTGAAGAAGCCGCCCTCGGACCCGGCGGCGACGAACCCCACGTCGGACACGCACAGCGCGGTGATGGGGCCCTTGGCCATCTCGTACAGAGTGAAAGGTTGGAGGCCGGACTTCAGGGGCGGTTCCGCGCGGGAGGTGATGTCGGTGAGACCGCCGGGGTTCGGCTCGTGGGGGTGCGGGTCGTCTTGACCGTAGAACTGGTTCGGGCCCCATCGGTAGATGACCACCTCACCGGCCGTCGTACCCGCTGCGAACTCGCCAGTGCTTGAAGCCATGCTCATGGCGCTGATCTCGACGTTGTCGTACCTGGATACGGCCCTGGCCACATCCACCTGCAGCTGCGAGTCGTTCTCGATGTCGTCGCCGTGGCCGGAATCCCAAATGCGAACGGTGCCGTCGGCGTGTGCGACCTGAAGAATGGTCCGGTTCTCGAACTTCCTCTTGGGCTTTGCGGCCTCGGCTCCTCCCGTCAGGATGAGATCGCCTTGGTTTCTCTGCTCGACCATGCCGAGCCATCGCGTCCGGTCGACTGTCGCGACATTGACCTTGGTGACGAACGGGTGTACAAAGTGCAGTGACGGATGTAGTTGATTCGTAGGACTGATGGGATAGCCCGAAGGGAAGCTCAGTGTGAGCAGCTCCCCAGACGTCAAAAGCGCAATGATGGCAATCGGGTCCTGGGCGCCGTTAAAGTGCGGCGAACGTCGCGCAATGAGCTGATAGTCCTCGACCTGGACACCCGGAGGCAAGGGCAGGCTGATGTGTCTCCTCCCGCAGAAATGATCCGAGAGAGCCTGCCACGACGACGTAGCATACAAAGGGGTGGGGCCTAAATCGATAAATGTCAATCCTTGCTGAGGATCCTCGGGCGAGTGCCCACCGGCAATCAACAGGCCAGTATCGTCGGGATTCTCTTTGCAACACCACGAAATCTTCGTAAAGGGCGCAATCATCTTGGGCGTCGGATGCTCCCTCGTGGGTTGATCAACCCTCATGTCCATCAGCGTCCTCGCCATAAGCAGCTTCCCTTCCTTCGTATCCCAAAACACTAGGCTCCCATCATCGTGGGCCGTCAACACAAAGGTTCCCGAAGGATGCCACTGCGCATGTGTGAGTCTCGGCGTCCTCGTCGTATCCGTCGCAAACGCCTTCCCGCCTGGAGCGCCCGGAGGCAGCGTATACTCGAAGAAGAGCTGCGGCTGGGCCTGCTTGATGGAGTAGATGACGGCGCCGTGGGTGTAGGCAATCAACAGCTTCCCAATATCCCTCGGGTGAAAGGCGATATCGACAATCTGCACCTGCCTCGCGTGAGGGTCCCTCTCCCTCCAAAAGTTCGGCAGTCTAAACGACCTCGCGATCCTCTCTCTATCCAGGTCATAGGCCAGTATGTCTCCGTTGGTGATTCCCAGCATCGCCCAATCCAGCATTGGATCGGTCGCAATACAGACGGCGCCGCCGGGCACAATCCCGCCGGCGATGCGCTTGGCAGAATCCAAATCCCATATCGTCAGCTCATTCCGACTATCGAGGCTCACGAGTTTATTGCCAGTGAAGTGCAACGAGCGAAAGGATGTGGGTTTCGCGGGCGCGAAAGTCTTTTGCACGCGGCGCTGACCGAATATGTAAATCTTGCCGTCGCCGAATTTACTCTCGTTCGTGCCAACTGCTAATAGCGATTGCACGGGGTCGTAGGCAAGGCAGCTGTTTTGATTTTCGATCGAAGACTTGAGGTTAGCCTCGTTGACGTCATGATACTCTCTCGCTCTGTCTCTTTCTTTTTTTTGGTGGGGGCGGGGAGCTCGCCAGTGCGGGGGGCAGACTTAGGGAGGGGCAGAAG
>JUDQ01000221.1:0-11244 GCA_000812075.1 Scedosporium aurantiacum
AATCCAACATTCCCAAGTGCTCAATTGATGCCTCTTTGAGTGAGGCGACGTGGGTGGAAGGATGGAAGGGTGTAGCACTATACTCTGAAGAGATGTTCGCTAAGCCCAGTTACCGAGGACACGGGAGACTAACAACGCGGAATTATAGCGTCGATGCGGAAGACACATAATTAATCAGTCCTAGCCAAACTTGGGTGCCCTGACTGAAGTAGCACTTAGTTACCAGCATTAGATCTGATGGAGTCGGACACAACACACACACAAACACACACAACAACACACACACCTCATGCTGCACTGATCACAGACGTACCATCCCACGGCAGCAATGTTCCGAAGCAGTGGTTTGGTTCGCACTAATATTCGGTCGATCAATCTACTTGTACAGGGCATAGCTAGCGCTATGAAGTGTAGTCTACTTCGTACGTACGAAGTGCAAAAAAAAAAAAAAAAAAAAAAGCCAAACACATTCGAGCTGTACCTGTTCCTCCCTTGTCTCTTTCGCTGGGACAGGTACACTCCAAATATCAATTGAATTGTTCCAATTTAGGGTCAATACTGAATATCACAGCGGCCAGCCACCGCTGCATATCAGCAAGACCAATTGAGCTGATCCATGCAGCACGAAGTACTTCGGCGTCATTGATTTGATCAATAAATGTACTTTGTAGAAGTATGACTGTCCGAGGTACGAGGTACTTCGTGCTGCTGCAGCACCGCCGTGCTCGGAGTGTGCCACCGTCTAAACTTTGATGGATGGAGAAGTATTCAGGGTACAACATTGAAGTATTGAGGTATAGTGTAATGCGCTAACCCGTTATTAGGCGATCCAGCATGGTGCTGCCGGAGACCAGCCAAGCCAACCAGGCCCAGCGCAAATTACTCCTACTAGTTTAGATCGTGGCCCCCAACGTCGATCACCCTGGTCTTCGATAAATTAATGTCGTATTGGCCCTCGATACCCTTCGTCGGGACCCTGGTACTAGTTCTGATTGGTCGGCGTGCACGACGAAGGTTAGGATCAGGATTCGATGACGCAATGAATTGCTCTCTGCGCCATGTATGAAGTGGTGTACGAAGTACATACTTATTCAGAGGAGGGCATTTTACGTAGGATCGAGAAGAAGAAAAAAAATCAGTCAACAATCAGTCGCGGCGAAAGAGTTGAATCAATGGGTGTTGGGGTCTGGCTGTTGTTGGCCCGAGTGAGCATACGAGCATGCGAGAATATGCAGTAAGAATTGTATTCGATAGTGAATTGCGAATTGTGTCATTGCACGGTCTCAAATGTACGAAGTAGCACCCAGTCGTTTACTTCGTACGGACCATCCAATTGAAGATGCTGGGATCATTAAACAGACACACCAATCCAATTCCCATTGAGCCTCGAGCACGAAGTATTCGTACGCTACAAAGTACCGCACTCCGAAGTATGAAGTCGATTACTTCGGACGCGGTATTGTACGAAGTAGTGTACATAATCTACATAGATACTTCGCAGACTTCGAAATCGAGATTAAACCGGTGTGGACACTCTGTGCAGGGATCTGGTGGGTGGGCTGCCAGTGCGACATCCACCACCGGCGTCGCTAGTGTGCAGATGTAGCCGGAGAAAGACCTCCGGGCGAGAACATGAAAGACTTCACATTCGGCGTCATGAGTTCACGACTTCGGGCTTTACTTCGTAATCGAGATGACCAGATGTCAATAAACACGCCGATCATCTTCACTCAACCCTATGCCCGTTATGCGGCAGCCGATCGAACCTTGAATCGCTCCAGAGAGAGAGTAATACTTCCAAGATAGAAAAATACTTGCAGGTCGAACTTGACCTGATATTGATGTGGGGTGCAGCTCATCGCTTGAAGGAGCTTATCAATACCGGACGACTACGAAGGATTTACCAACATCGGCGTGTGTATAACGGAATGGTTGAACTGGTTGATGCCCGGCCATATCAGGATGAGAAAAGAGTGAAATGAAATGTGATACGGCACCATGTGGCTCTTCTCTGGCAGTGGTAGACAGCCAGCGCCTCAAGTTGAATCCTCTCCATGATGTCTCAGATCTCATCACGGCAGTCTGGACGAAATAATTCAGTATCAACGATCAACGTCGAAGCTATCTAGGTTAGTCTTCTTTAAAAACGAGATCAAGGCGCTAAGTCGAGACAGGACCCAGAGTGCGCGGCAGGCCCGAAGTTGTTTCTTTAGAGCCCGGCCATGTCGCAACACAGAACACCTCTACGTTAGTCTCCTCTCTAGCAGTGGGGAAGAGAGGTCAGGTTCCAGACATTGAAGTAGAAGCCACCGCCTTTCATTCTGAGAGAATGAATCACTGAGAGACACGGGGTCGGCACCGCCGGTTTACTCTGAGGCGAGGAGCAAGAGATCGCGTGCCTTGATTCAGACTTTGAGATCATCGACTGGCAAGAACTTGGAAGCTTGCAAGCCAACTTGCTTCGTGCAGATATCCTCATCTCATATTAGATTGCGTCTAACCACAGGTGGATGGGCTTAACTGACCCCATATCACTCACTCTCCTACACCAAACTCAAAACTCTCAGAAGTGCCCGGCCTCGGGAGCCATACCTAACCCGCGACGCCTAAACCTGAACTCAGCACCATCGGCCCCTTTTCATTCTTCCCGCTAAGTTCTAACTATGGCCAAGAGCAGCCGGTGGTTATAGCGAGCGGGCTCTAGTATCGGCGTACGCTTCTTGTCCCGTACCTGCGCGCACCAGCGACAGGGGAACCGGAAATCAGACGTGGTGGTTGCCGCTACAGAGGCTCTTGGGGGATGGGAGTCCAGATTTTTGGATCTAGACCGCGGTTTCCCCCTTTCATGGGACACGGAAACAGACACTTGAAAGGACTCTGCCTCCTGGACGCTTAACTTCGGATAAGGGCATGGGACATGTCAAACACAAACCTCGCAGAATACCTTTGAACCGTGTTATGAAGCGAGAATCGGCATTCCCATGTATAGGAATGTTACTCGGCAGTCAGAGGTACGGAGAGAAGATGAACGCCTTCACATGGGCTCTTCATTACCCCTCCCCCTAGCCTATCTCCGAAGTATGATATACCCCATCCATCCCGGAGAGAAGGGGGGGATCTGGACCAACAAGGTTCGTTGAAATTGCATCGTGTACGAAGTACACTACGACTAGTAAGATCAATGGAGGATCTTCGTGTTCATGGCTATGATGAGCTAGTCACACAACGTGGTTTAGATGAGTCCACTCGGGAGATGGTGCAAAATGGTGCAAAGCTTGAAAGGCTTACACTATGCAACCACGATCTCCCCAGTTCAGGCGTTGTGGATCTACTACCAAAAGGGCAATGGCTCTCTCAGATCGACCCTTTCCCCCTTTCCCCCCTACTGCACTAAGCATCCCTATCCCTCGCAGGCTACGAAGTTTATAGTAGTGTACGCTATAACTAGTGTAGTGCACGCTATTGCTCAGGGCCAGGCCAGGCCAGGGCATGCCTGGCTTCGTACCTTACCACCTTACCCGGCGCCAGTACGAAGTAGTGTACGCTATATACACTACATACACTACAGATGAATCGAGCCCGTCGTTGTGCACCAGTCTGTGCGTGCCTGCTCAATTAGTGTGCATTGGGTGTAGTATAACTAGGTAGTATCTATAGTTTACTTGCACAAAAGATCAATGACGAGGAGCAAGCCTGTTAGTGATAGCTTCGAAGTACGAAAGTAGTGTTGTGTAAATAATCAGCGTTGCTCTCGCAGCACACGGACCACAGGCTCTCGCCCTTGATGCCCAAGCTCCCAAGCTCCTGGGCCAGGCCTGGATCCAGGCTGCAATCCGTGCACTTGTCAGGCCAGGCGGAACTGAAACCCTGAAATGAGAACTGCCGATCCTAAGACCTCCTTGTGGCCCGGAGATTTCGAGAAGAATAATTTTGCATAAAACATAATCAAAAAAAAGGAGCGGGGGGAGAAGAAAAAGGGTGGGGGAGGAGAGTTCCGAAGGAGAGTTGAGCAAGAGCAATGATTTGGCCCAAAGGACAAATTTTGATCCACTTTCAAAATTGGATTGTCAACATCAATACAAGTACATTCATAGTGTACACTCACACACATGCACACACACACTCTCTCTCTCTTACACCCCTTGCTTTGGAGAAGGGGACGATGAAGGGTCTCGGAGACTAATATCATTTACTAATAGCTCAGGCTTAAACGCCACCGGGGATCGCGAACTCCCACTAGTGAGCGGGGTGGAATCAAACCGGGCTCGCACTTATGAGCAAAAGGAAGGAAAGCAATTACTATTACACTAGTCTAGGAGTCTGGGAGCACCAGTATGAGAGCAGGAGTTGCCAGGACAAGGAGAGGCTTACTTCGTATGTCCTCCTTCCCGCGCCTCATTTACACGACAGCTGATCTCCGCCATCCTAAAAAGGCCAAGACCTCTTTTTCGCTAGGGGGCCAAGTCAGTCTGTCTACTTGTAGCTTAGGATGCAGCTCCCCAGCACCAATGTTATATGGCGCGGATGACATGGCTTGGCGGAAGAGCTTCGTGCGCGTCTCAACGAGGCGGCGAGGCTTTGCCAGCCCAACATCGACTCCGATCCGATGCAGGGTGGCTGCTTGGATCGAGTGGTGGCGTCTTCCTTTGGGATTACTTTCGTTATGTGTGGGCGTCCAGGGCTCCCTTCACGGTGTCCTCCGCGAAAAAGGGCGGGCGGTATTATTACATACACACCTACACTACGAAAAAAATGTACGAAGTATGAAGTCTACACTACAGCTAGGGTGAAGACGAGAAGGGGGAAGGAGAAAGAGGGGGGCAAGAGATGCACTAGGCAGCCCAAGAAAAAGGAAGGTGAGCGCGTTACCCGAGATCGGGTCTCTCCTAGTTTACTTTGGCCTCCAACTGCAGTGTAGTGAAGTGTAGTGTATGACTGACTAGTTATCAAGCGGCATGCATTAAGCTGCTTGGGGCCAGGCGATGTTGGCACCAGGAACAGCATGGGAGAGGCTAGTCCTTTGGAGGAATGTAGCGTGTTTGGCATCATCACAGTTAGCCGCGCTGTTCTCATGGAGGAAGAGCGCGTTAACAATAGGCAGTCTCTACTTCGTGCATGGACGTCATTGAGCATACGAAGTAGGCAATGAGAAGACTCACGAGAAGGGGAGACATTGGTCAGTGAATGCCCTCTGATTGTGTATTCTAGTATCTTAAGAAGAAGAAAAATGGCATGTTCATCTGATGCTAATCTGCAAGGGGCATATTCATGCCCCAGTCCACCAGTCCGCCAGACCTCACCCCACACCTTTCCAGAGCAGAGTCGTCGATGTCATCTCGCTGCTCAACTTGGGAGCATGTCAAGATGTAAGATTACTTTGTACACTACTTGCCGAACCCCTCTTATGAGGCAGTCTCGGGTCAAAGTTGAAGGAGGAAGGGGGGGCGTGGTCGTCATCTAGATACATCACGAGACTACACTGTTGAATACTTGGTAGATCAGTTCACACGTCTACCACCCACCGCCCTATCTTCACTGACAGTGAGGAGAAGAACAGCTCGATGGAGGGGGGGCGCGTTGAAGGGCCCTATCGAGCAGAGAGAGAAAAGGCAATCTCCAGATCAGTCAGATCTCACGCAAGCCGTGTCAAACTCTTTGCATCAATGTTAATGCTTAACCGAACTACTTCGTACGCAGCACGCGTCAGGTTGAGAATAGAAGAACAAGACAAACAATTTGCAAAAACGTGTTCCCACAGACGAGTCTTTCGCATCGCAGATGACGCTGTGGTTAAGATTCATGTACCGAACAGGACACCTGCATCGGTAGTGTAGCGAGGTAGAATGTTGGGGGCGCGTTAGCGAGGGTGGGCAGAGGCGTGGAAGCCCTCGAAAAGAGGATGGGATGGGATCCATTTCATTCTAGTGCGGAGACGAGGTTTACAGGAGGGTGGGGAGGATTCAAAAAGAGGAGACAATGAAGAGGAGAAGAGGAGGGGGGGGTGTAAGCATCCCCCATCTACTTCGTAAAACCTCAATCTCGCGCCCGCCGAAAAGTTATTGACGTTCGGAACAAGCGTCGTTTTTTTCTCTCCTGTGCAAACGCCCTTTTCAGCTTGGTCGAGGCATCTTGCTTTTTCCGCGACCTACCCTACAAAGCAAAGCCTCTCGCGTATGTATGTGGAGCGATCCCGAGATCCCTCTTGTTCTTACTTGGTACCTGGAAATGCCCTGTGACATGGGCTCATCCGATGATGTATGAACATTGAAGTATCCTCATACGTAAGAAGTACTTTACAGCAATTTCAGCGGAGACTGCAGTGGTGTACTTTCTGATACTGCCGGGTTGTTCTCAGAACGGCGGGTTGGAAAAGGCCGTTGCAGGGTTCACACCCTCTCCTCTCCATTGGGGCCTGGCTGGGCCCACTGGGAATGTGCAAGGAGAGTCGTGTGCGAGAGCATGGTTGCTGGAATTGAAGGGTCTAGCTGGGCATGCTGGCCTGGCCCAAGGAACAGTAGAGTCTGGATACCGCAGCTCAGTACGAAGCAGACACTGATGAATTGATCATCGACGCACACTCCGCAGCACAGCAGGAGAGCTCAATTGAGGTGCAGCGTGCTTGTCCTGGTGCTGGTATCTGATGCTGATGCTCGTCTGCATCAGGCATGACGAGAACAGACTCTCACATACCGCAATTGCAGACGATAATGCATCGATATCCAGTCAATGGATCCTTCAATGTTGACATCATCTACTTCGTACCGCCTCCAGCTTTCAAGCAGTACTTTATCAATATGTTCGACTGTCATTGAGACTTGTCCATGCCGCGCATTGAAGGCACGAGCTCAGCGTCGTACGGATTCAACACCAGACATGCAGGACAGCCCTACTTTCTTTTCTTTTCTTCTTTCCTTTTTCTTCCATCTTACTACTTCGTAACGTCTTGGGCGAGCCGGAGTAATGCACGGACGAAGTATTGATGCACGCCTTCGGAAGTAGAGCAGGGGTTTTTTTCCCTATTTTTTTTTTTTCCCTCTTTTTTTTTCCCCCCTGGGAACAAAAAGAAGGAAGGTGCTAAACACTCGGGTCTCTTTACCTCCCGCAAGCGAGCCAAGCAGGACTGGGAAAGCCACACCATGTAGGTGCGGAGCCGCACTTGCAGGACCAAGAAACAGCCCAACAGGCGACTCTCATCCTTCCTTCCTTGCAAGTTGCCGCACATGCATCTCAATCTCCAATAATGCTTCCTGCCTCCTGCCTTCTGCTTTTCAAAATTGCCGTCATCGAAAAACGAAAAGAAAAAAAAAAAAACTGCCTGGCGTAAAAACAGGTCCTGGCCACAATTCTGACCAATCCGACGCAGCGCAATAGCTTTCGTTCAGCTGGGTCAGGTCTTACGAAGTACAGAAGCGAAACCACTCGCTCCTTCCACCTCTCTTGGGAAGATCGACATTTTCGGTCAAAGTTCAAATTATACGAGCTTGACCACGGCCTTCTTCCCTCCTTCTTTTTTTGTCCTCCTGCTTCGGATGTCACTTCCGGTCGCGATCTCGCTTTGATTCTGGAGCCGAATTTTATCCGGGCAAGTTTCCCACGGAACACGGCGAGAGCTTGTTCGGAGAGAGCGAAACCTGGAACGACTACTTCGTACTCTCCAGCCTGCGGTGTGGATGTGCGAATTCAAGCCGAGTGGGTGTGGGCGTGGGCGAGGAGAGTCTAGCCCAGTCGCAAGGCAAGAATGCAGCTCAGATGTGTGTGAGGATCTGCAGAAAAGTACGTGCATTACAACCCGCCGCATCGAGATGTGCCCCTCTGCATGTCTTCTTTTACAGCCAAGAGATGATGTATGTCGTATTCAGAGATTTTTTTTTTTTCCTTTTCTTTTCCTCCCATCAGGCGATGCTGCGGCCAAGGATGATTCAACTTGCTCTTCGGATGAAAAAAATAAAACCCAATACATTTCTATTTAGGTAGGAAAATCGATGGACGGCGAGGAGAAGAAAAAAAGTAAGGTGGAAATTGTTGAGTTGCCTGCCGCCTCCCCCACCAAACCCAAATCATCAGATCCATCCAATCCCCCCACTCCAGCTCATATCTAGACGGCATGGAGAGATGAAGAGGTAGTGAGTAGATGTGAATAGAGGGAGGGAAGAGAGTGTCTAGGCCGGAGGAATAGAGAGAGAGAGAAAGAGAGTGAGAGAGCCGAGCAGAGACACGAACAGCCTCTTCATCTCATTCCTTGTCGGATTCGGATCTTCACTCGGCCGTGTGCTCGGCGGCGGGCCAATGCAAGACGAGATATATCCCGTTATCCCGCAATAAGTCAGCCTCAGTCTCGCCGACCAACGTATAATTCAGCTTCTGTGCGCAAGAATCAACGGCAGGAGTCTCAACCGTTGTCCCATCATCTTCCCCGGCTCTAGTCATGTCCATTGTAGACTCCTACTTTCTCGGCTGAAAGCCCGGAAGCCGTTTTGTTGCGCCAGAGTTCTCACTCATCCCATTCAGACTAGCCTACGCCGGCGGAACCTGGAGAAACTTGGTCCTCTCCGCCCACAGGTTTGCCTGGAGATACACACCCCAGAAACCGGAGACAGAAGCAAGGAGAGCGGGAAGACGTTGGGCTTGGCACACTGGCCGGGACTCACTATTTCAACCCGGCAAATCAAAAACGAAACATGAGACTGACTGACTGACTGATTAACGAGTAAGTACCTGTAATCAAAAATGAAATAAAATCCTGTACGCGAGACCACGGCCATATTGATGTACTCGCTCATGTCATGGTCAAAGAAAGGACAGAAAGCCACGATGCTTTTTAATCAACACGCCATGGGTATCGGCCCCCCATCTCCCATGTCCCCCGGCAGGCTAAAAAAAAAAAAAAAAAAAAAAAAAAAAGCATCTGAGACCTCAAAAATCATCTCAGACAACGATATCGATAAAAGAAACAATATTCTCATGTCCTCACCTCTAGCTCAATGTCGAATATGCCGTCTAATATGTCTCAGCCTCACCCGAAAGTGGCCAGTTCGGAGCACCGAGGTCTTGGTTTTGGACCCGGCGGGGAAGAGGAAAACCTGCTCATTTGAGCATGAAAAGACTCTCTCCCCGGACGGTCCTATCGATTACGACTAGATTCTATTAGGGTGGAGGCTTTTCCTTTGTATGAGGTGGCGCCGTTCCATCCTGTGTTACCGAACGAAAGAAATGGATTCATCACTTGTTCCAGAGCAATGAGACATGGGATGTTACTATCCTCGGCCGACTTGCGAAGGATGGAGAATCCACGCTTCGGCAAATGAAAGAGCTGCCGGAAGTGAATTCATCTTCTTTAGTTCGTGTCTGAGTCGATGGATGATTGCCGGGGGCAGGCAAACTCAGAGACCCGGCCCTTCTTGATATGCAGCCACGTAACTGACTTGAATCTCCGAGACCTTCCCGTCCCTGCCTTTATCTTCCCAGAGTTGCAGTCTACCTACTATTGTTCGCCCGATGTCAAACCAGAGGCCATCTTGTCTCTGTCTCTGTTTCTCCATGAGATCTTGAGATCTTGAGATCCTGTTTCTGTTTCTCGATGAGACGCGCCACCGGCAGAGTATCATGCACTAGATCTTAGCGAGACTCTTCCAGTCACCAGCAGATAGATGATGAGAAATGATTTTACTCTTGAGATGAGTGTAATAATGTTGTAACTGTCTCAATTTCTCCGAGTTTTGTGTCTGGCCGAAATACAATATGAGGAGGAAAGTCCGCTATTCGGATGATATTCTCCTGTGGAATTACCGAGATGATGAACACGTTTGCCCTTCTCTTTTTGAATTCTAATGCATGCTCAGCTAGGGAATCCCCTCATAGCTCTCATTTTTCTTTTGTTTTCACCCTTCTTTCCTCCCTCTCTCTGTGTTTGCTATGCACAGGTCCCTGACATCCTAGAGCCGCTCATCCGCTATCCGTTTCCTGACCGTCCCCTCCGAATAACAAAAAAACCGAAATTACGACATAACAGGTAACCTTCTAAAATGAAATACAAAGAAAAAAAAAAGAAGATTCGACCGTGATGGTCGACTGACTGGTGCGTGGGAAGAAGACAGTCTTGGCAAGAGAGCATGGCCGAGACCATGTCCCGAGCGAAAGAGAAAAAAAAGCCCCCCCGAAAGAAAATAAACATGCCACAAGGACCAAGCAAGCCACTTAATGCTGCTAAGGGTGCTTTGGGAGGATGAATGGGCATGCGGACCATACGACTGATGCATGATAAAAGATAAACTTCTAGACAAAGTCACAAAACCTGACCTTTCTACTCGAACGCCGGTGGAATCAAAAGTTCTCTACCTCGGTAGGTAGTGTGTGGGATGTGAGGGCATATCATGTAGTACGCCGATGGAGAGAGCGTCTCGCATGCGTACGTACGCCTGCTTACTGGCTGGACACACTGGATCTGCTGCTGCAACGCTTTTACATTGTTGCTCGCACATTTACCAGCGCCGCTTGGAAAGAGGCATGTTGTTGGCGTTGGCTGTAGTTCTGCGCGTTAGAATCAAGCTATCCTTAGTAGAACCGGTTGCGATGATACGTACTGCGACCACCGCCGCGGCCACGGTAGCCACCAAAGCGTCCGTGGCCACCACCGCCGCTGTAGCGGGCCATCTCGGCAAGGCGCGGGTCAATCTGTTGCTTGGCCTCAGTGAGGACGTTGACTAGATCCCGAGCTTGCTTGGAGTCTAAACAAAGTCGAATCTGTTAGCAATACTTCTTAAATGGAAAGACGAGAGGCATATTATAGGCAATAACTTACTGTCAGTGGTAAAGAAGGTAATGGCCGTGCCACGAGCACCAGCACGACCAGTACGACCAATTCTGTGGATGTAATCCTCAGAGTTGTTCGGGTAGTCGTAGTTCAATACATGTGTAATGTTGCGAACATCTTTCGTTAGAAGAAACATAAGGGTTAGCAGTCGTAAGAGCAAGAGGTGTAGCAACTATCCAGCAGCGAAGGCGGCGCGGCGCTTTGTTTTAAAAGCTTGCATATGTTTGCCTTTTCTGTACTTCACTTCAGAGGCAAAGAACAGGGCTGTCCATTGTGCATCAAATGCCATCCTGGAGTATTCAGTGTGCACCAAGGCGTTGGCCTCGGGGATCTTGGAATGTGTTTGTTTACAATGGTCCATCATTTGTAGCAAAAGAGAACGACCATCTGGCTCACGCTTGTACCACTTCATAGATTCATCACCAATAGGTCGG
>JUDQ01000221.1:11682-59039 GCA_000812075.1 Scedosporium aurantiacum
ATAATCTTTTCGAGATGCTTGATCATGCGATCCCTCTTCTCCATGTCGGAGACGACCTCTACGATCTGCGTAATCCTGTGGTTGGCGGCAAGATCCATAGAGCCAATGTTGACCTGGATGAAGTCGCTGAGGAAGTCGGAAGCGAGAGCCCGGACTTCCTTGGGCCACGTAGCCGACCACATCAGAGTTTGACGGTCGGGGCGAATCTGGCCGATAATCTTGCGGATCTGGGGTTCGAAACCCATGTCAAGCATTCGGTCGGCTTCATCGAGCACGAGGTAGGTAACACGGCGAAGGTTAGTCTTGCCGGCCTCCAACATGTCGATGAGACGACCTGGGGTGGCGATACAGACTTCGACACCGCGGCTGAGGTCACGGATCTGGGGACCCTTGGGGACACCTCCGTAGACACAGGTGTTTCGGATGCGAGAAGAGCGACCGAATTTTGTGATTTCTTGTTGAATCTGGACAGCAAGTTCACGGGTGGGGGCAAGTACTAGGACAATAGGACCGTCTCCGGGGGCGAGGAGGGGTTGGGCATTGATGTGGACGATGGCAGGAAGACAATACGTAAGAGTCTTTCCGGATCCGGTCTCGGCAATACCGACGACATCTCGTCCAGAGAGGGCCATGGGCCAGCCTTGAGACTGAATCGCAGTTGGGGCGGGGAAGCCCTGGGCCTTGACCTCGTCCATCACGTATCGGGGGAAACCGGCTTCGTCGAAGGTCTCAACGGGCTTAGGTACGTCCTTGCCGGCAATCGTGATGGCATGCTTTTGTCGGAAGGCATCGACTTCGGCGGGGCTGCGCTGAGCAACTTCAGCGTTCTCCTTGTAGAAGTGCTTTTCGAACTTGGGTAGGGCAGAAAGATCTAGAGCAAGAAGTCGTTAGTTATCATGTTGATCCTCCCGTTAAACACAGGGACGAGGTGCTTTACTTACCCCAATTTTGAGTCTTGAGGCTGGATCCAAGGTTGGACATCCTGTCACCACCACCACCGCCACCACCGTAGCCGCCGCCGCCATAGCCACCACCACCGCCGCCATAGCCTCCACCGCCGTAGCCACCATGGCCGCCACTACTGAATAGACATGTTAGCAGAGAAGTTCAAGAGAAGTCCATTACACTTGAAGAAATGAAAGTGATGATGGAAAACCTAAGGGCAGGGGTTGAAAGGGGTGGGCCCAAACAAGAAGACAAAAACGTACCCATTCTGGCCATCACCATAGCCGTTTCGATCGCGACCGCCTCGTTCATGTCGGTCGTAACCATTTCCATTTGAGTAGCCGCCGCCTCCACGGCCGCCACCGTATCCGCCGCCGTAACTCATTTCGTTAGAAGAGGGTTGAAGTGTCGTGGGGTGGTTGCCTAACGTTATCGGGGATGAAATCAACGATATTGTTCGAGAGACCGCTCAGTGCTAGTCGCTAGAACAATAAAAAGAAGTTAAGAAAAGTCGCCTTCCTGGAGGACGATGTTAAAGAGAGAATGAAGGCGTAAAACCGCGTCGTTGGATGAGGATGGGGGAGGGGGAAGTTTGTGATGAGTTTGTTGTTGGGGGGAAGGAATGGGAGAATTTATTTTATTCTTTATTTTTTTTTATGGCGCAGCGCCTAACTACACTAGTTTTTTTTTTTTTTTTTTTTTTTTTTTTTCTTCACTCCAGTCTTTCGCCTCCCTGGATTCTGCTTCCAGATCTAGTGAGGTACGTACCCCAGGCTAAAAATGCCTTGGGCAGCCTATTTGTCAGGTGGCGGGCAGTGACAGTTCTTTAAGTCACGTGAACAAACACATGATCTTCCCGCTTCATAATATTCTGGGCAATGCTTCCTTCCTCGTTCTAATTCGTACTTTTGTGTGTGCCATCTCAAATACCTCTATGGGAATGGTCCTTCGAATCATATCAGAATCTATGCAGACTTTTCCATGCAAGCCTTGTTTTTCGGATATTCCCCACCAATACCTGTGACATTGTCCCAAGGGCGCTTATTCACTAGGGAACATTTCCCAGAATCCAATCTCGAGCTGTTCAGGTGGCGATGTTAGCCAGTTCACCACCAAAACGGTACATGCTCTGCGACTTACTTGTGTCCCGTGAATGAAGATCTTGACTAACTCTTCTATCCTTTCCGGGGTTTGGCGACCTATCTCGGCTTCAAGTTGTTCTGCCAGATCGTTATTAGCTGGCTGGAAGAGGTCAATCTTGAATGCTATGTATGGACTCACCAGATGCGAGCCTCACAGCCTCGACATAATCATCAGCAACGTAGTTCTCTATCCAAGCCCAGTAAATGTTGTCTTGGTCGGCCTTCTTAGTGTCTGGGTGGTTGTATAGCATCTTGGCCACCGCTCCATAACCCAAAGTGCAAGGAGCCAATGCGACTTGCAGTGCGAGGAGGTCCTGGCTGTGGCCGATATCGAGCAGAAACCTAAGTGGTGGTTAGTCACTCTGTGCAGTCGATGATAGATGCCAACTAGAGTATTATTACCTCGTGTACGCCGTGCAAGCTTAAACTGGTCAGCCTCGTTCTCATTCCCAAGCGTCGGGAGAGTTGTTTTCTTACCTTGCTTCTCTGGAGTGCTCTCAATTTCGTCAGTCGAGATGTCAAAGGTCTTGCAGTACTCGATGTGAAGCTTGATCTCGTGGAAGATGTGCCCGACAATCTCGTTTGACTAGAGACAAGCGATTGGAACATTAGTCCACACCATCCCATGCAATGAACTGTAAGAATCTCCCGGATGGGAGCTCACCCTAGAGATGGTTTTGATGTTGGTCGCTTTATACGCAGCCAAGGCATGAGCTCGAGCGAAGTGAATCTAAAAAGTCAGCACCATGATCTTTCATCACGTCGTGGACGGGGAGCTTACCAAGTAGAGGTAGTCTTGAATAATATACCCCTTGAACGACTCAAGTGGCAGGGTTCCGTTGCCAAGGGCCATGACAAAGGGATGGTGGACGAAGGTGTCCCAGACTGGCTTCACATCTTCCCGTGAAAGCAGGTACTCGATAAAGTAACCACTTCGAAAATGTCAGCATCGATTCAAAGCCTATGATAAAAGCCACCCCTTACCGAGAGAATGGAAGCTGGAACACGCTATGGAAATGATTCAGTGGTCCGTGGCCCTTGCCATATCCCGGCGCTGTGGCAATGGCAGGCTGGACGTATCGGCAAGCGGCGTGAACAGCTTTGGGGACATCCATCTGCTTCGATAGATTGGATGCGATGGCCGCTGTAATGGTTGGAGTGACAGTTAGCAAGACTCTGGGCTGATGTGCTCCTCACGCCAGAATCGCATGTTCCTTACAGGCAAGAGTACACCCAGTCCCATGGGTGTTCTGAGACTCCTGGTAATCGCTCTGGATACGAATGATCTGACCCTCGCCGCAAAGAACATCAACGACGTATTCAGGTTCTTTTCCTTCCACACCTGGTTGTGCCACAGTAAGGTCCTTAGTCAATGGAAGATGGCCGCCCTTGAGCAACACCCACTTGGGGCCAAGAGAACGTATCCTCTCGGCCATCTTCTCGATGTCTTCGACGGTCTCGATTTCTGAGGGAGCGGCATCATCCTCAACTACTTGAGCAAGCAGCTTGGCCTCCGGAATGTTGGGAGTGAGGACTGTTGCTTGGGGCAGGAGGGTGTCTGCGAGGGTCTTGACGGCTTGATTCGGCAACAGTTGACTACCACTTGTGGAGATCATGACCTAAAAAACGAATGAGACAACCGCTCGGATCATACAGGAAACGTGAGAGAACGATGGCTAAAAAAAGAAAGAAGGAAAAAACTCCGGGACCTCCCATGAGCAGGAGAGTGTCATACAGGGTCTAAGACAATGTTCTTGACGTCGTGTGACTTTAACATTTCGGCAACAGCTTTCGTGGTCTTCTCCGAGGCAAGCATACCGATCTTTACAGCATCGGCCCCGATGTCCTTGAGACAAATATCAATCTGCTTGGCGACAAACTCTGACGGGACATGATGGATATCATATACGGCCGTCGTGTCCTGGGCAGTCAGAGCCGTGGTAGCTACCATTGCGTAGCATCCATGGGCGGCAATGGTCTTTTGGTCGGCCTCCAAGCCACTAGATATCGACGAAGCAACATGGTTAGGTTAGCTGATCCATCCAGTGTCTTACAATATAGACCGCGACCATCCTTTTCTTCACGGAATGGGATAAGATGCAGGACGGGGTGGGTTTAAGAAGAATACGAACGCTCCGCCGGAGCAGTCAGAGCCGGCAATGACGAGGACCCTTCCGCTTTTGGCTACCATCTTTGCGGCGATTTCTGGTGAAAAATAAGGCTTGAGCGGCTAGTTATTCTCACTTTGACGGAGAGAAGGTTCCAGACAAGAGCTTGAATGAGATGGTCTGAGGGAGTGTGCTTGAGTGCTTGGCTGGAGATATGAAGTGAGGATAATCTTGATTGATTGATACAGTCATAAAAGGTTCCATGTTCAATGTTCCCACTACGTAACCCCGCAGAGTGGGGGAAATTTTTGTTTAGTTTTGTACCTGACTAGCGGCAACAGGAAGCTCTTGATATTTTCCCCATCATGTCTGCGTGAAGCTGTTTCGGTCGCATCGCATGAGATCGCCCGTGTCCTGCGTTGGGGGCATCGGCAGTCTTTCCGTCGACACCACTCAGTTTTAGACATTATCCTGTTGTCCACCCCAAGAGTTGCATCGCTATGGATACAACAAGTTCGATCTTCCATGGCTAGATGTCGAGAAAGCTCGTTGAATGAAAGGTCAAAAATATTTTCCAGGCCTCAATTTCAGTTTCATTTGAATAACAGCCTTCAATCTAGGGTTATCTGAGGCTGGATGTTAAAGCTACCAAAGAACACTGATGGCTCTCCCGCGTGGTTGTTTCATGGTTCTTGAGGGTGAATCGCCGGCGTCTCGAAAGGGAACGAAAGGAGGAGAAAAGTCTCGGCGTCTAAGACGTCTAGAGAACGAAATCCAGTGGCAGAGACCACAACCCTATTGTTAACCAAGTTCTACTGGGACGGACGGAGTTGGTCTGATGTTCTTTGGTAGGTGTCGCACGGGACTCGGTGCGGACGGCGTCCCCGCCACACCTTTAAACCACCATCTGCCGAATCCTAAGGCAGCACAGGGCATGTGGGAGGACAGAATGACAAAGGGCGAGCTCCGTCTGAATCCGATACATAGCCCTTCATCAATGTTCTACTAGTATTAACTCATGGTTCGCAAGCTGATTATATTGCAGTCCACTACTTCATAAGGCAGACCGTGATGCCGAGGTCCGTTTTAGAAAAAACGATTATTCTCCGCATCGAAGTTGGCTGGAAACACGAGATGGCGACGCCTCAGATCGAGCTAGACCAAGTCTGGCTGTTGCTTTGCACACCAGTAACTAGAGTAACTGGAGAGGTTGGACCGAGCTGAGGTACTTCAGACAAATGTACCATACAGGGCTCTCAATCAAGCCAAGAGCGGTAGATTCTTTAGATTCTTCCATAACTATACCTTCGCCTTAGGTACCGTCTTATACAGTAAATGGCTTCTTATGCACGGTCAGCAATGCACGACAACAAAGCCTCGGAGGGTCTAGCCAATCGTGGGCGTCTATTGGACACATACGTAGGGGGGTACCTGAGCCATCCGTCCCTGTTTGGCTACGTTGAGCTTGGTGGTGTGTCGCGAAGGGGTTCCTAGGTTCCTGAGTCCCCATACCAGCCTTCAATTAATTTCATTGACGCTTCCCTCACGTCCTGACCCTACATCCCACCACACCCCCATCTTTGTCGCGATCTCCAAATCCCCCGTCGTCTCCTGTACGGACCAAGTCGACACTTCAGATCCATCTTCACGTCGCAAAATTCGCCCCGACGTTTGGCCCCATTCGCGTGTCCCGTACCTGGTTGCTGTTGAGCGCCTGTAGCTCGAGCTAGCTCATCGTCAGCCCCTTTTCGCGCAACGCTCCACGAAGCTCGTCCCTCATTGGTCGACTGGATAGTCGAACGCCCAGGGTAAACAAACTTGCCAGCTTCGCTCCCCCGATTCCTCGATTGACGACTCCAACGAGGCCGACGACGACCAAGACGATTCGGATAAGGGCTGCGGCGACGATAGGCAACAATACAAGGAACGACGACCACCGCCGAGTGCGTATATTCTCATCTCAAAATATCAGCAGTTCCCTTTTGGCGAGCTGCCCAACTAACGATCGCGCCCAACGCAGGCCCTCCTACTCTAGCCTCTTCTCCCCAAAACTCGGAATCTAGCCGATTGAGGACACAATCACATCAATCACAATGTCGTCCGTCAAGTTCGAGGCGACGGAGAAAATCCGGAAGACGATGGAAAAGGTTGGCGAGTTCACGGATCCCGCCAATGCCATCCCCGGTACGAGTGGAAAGCATCCGATTACCGCTGCTATCGGCACCGCCATTACTGGAGGACTTGAGAATGCCGGAACCAAGGGATATTTGATGGTAGGTTCGCCTGGGTTGTTGTTCCCCAACCCCTTCGGACATTTCGAGACGTAATTTTCGATCCGACGGGTCCGAATGGTTGGTCGTATTCGCAGTGCTAACATTGAGATGTTTCGCAGGCCTACATCAAGGAGCTCGAGGAGAATCCCCTCAGGACCAAGATGCTGACATCCGGTACTCTCGCTGGTCTTCAAGAAGTTCTTGCATCGTGGCTCGCCAAGGATCGAAATAAGAATGGTCACTACTTCACCTCGCGCGTCCCCAAGATGGCGGCGTACGGTGCTCTCGTCAGCGCTCCCATGGGCCACTTCCTCATCTGGATATTGCAGAAGGCCTTCAAGAATCGAACCAGCTTGAAGTCGAAGCTTCTTCAGATTTTCGTCAGCAACGTAGTTGTACGTATCGAATGATCGCGGAAACTTGGGTTGGTCGCGAAACGTAACTGACCTCTATTTTTTTCTTCGCAGATTGCGCCGATCCAAAACAGCGTCTACCTCGTTGCCATGGCTCTAATTGCTGGAGCGAAGACCATCCATCAGGTCAAGGCCACTGTTCGTGTGGGGTTCTGGAAGGTAATGAAGGTTAGCTGGATTACCTCGCCCATCTGCCTTGCCTTTGCGCAGAAGTTCCTCCCCGACCACCTCTGGGTTCCCTTCTTCAACCTTGTCGCGTTTATTATCGGCACCTACATCAACACCATCACCAAGAAGAAGAGGCTTGCGGCCCTCCGAAAGAAGCACTTCGGTAGCGGCGGCAGCGGATCCGTCGCCGGATCCCGTCCACCGGAAGACTACCCTCCTCTCGGCCCCAATCCCCACTACTAGGTGTTGAGTCGGCAAATCAAAAAAAACGAACGGGGGAGAAGACGGAGCGAGTCGGGTAAGGCGCCAAGGGTGATGTTGCGGGAAGAATGATGAGCGTCAGATATGCCAATGTGGGGGAATGTAATGATTGTTCTCGCAGACCTGCTGTTGCATATTGTGTTCTATTCTGGACGGACCGGCAACTCCGAGCGGTGCCAGGATAAAGCCTCGGCCTTGGGGCCTCTTGTATATGGCGGAGGCAAGTTTGTAGGCAAGTTAACGGCCCTGAGACTTTTGTACGATTCTGTTTTTTTCATTTTTTTGTTTTCGCCTTTTTTCTGCTTTACCCCTTGCTTCAGATGTTTCTTTTGGGTTTTGTCTAGGAGTGAGGATGGCCATATAGTCGGATAGGTCAAGTACATTGATGGATTGTTTGACTTCAGACAGCTGGTGTCGGCAAATATTTCTGTGTGTTGTATGCGATCTAGATGCTTCCTTCCCCGCTGGAGGCTTCGGGACATGCCCCTTCCGTAACACTTTCGAGGGACGAGGCACCAGGGACTCGTCCTGCCTCGTACTTTCCTGGGAATGTCGGTCAGCAACATTGAGGTTGTCAATGATGTCAGCGGAGAAGGGGGAAGGGGGCCTTAGTTGGACCTGCCTCGTCAAAGGTCTCCCCCAAGCCGAAGATTCGTGTACTTTCCCACCCGTGTCGAGAAGAGACACTTCAAGTTTCTTACACAAGACTCCCACAGCTCGATCACAGGCATGGATGGATTTTGCAGGGCCCCAAAGGATTGTCTTCTCCACGGGCAGCATCATCTCTTCGTCGAGCATATCCTCATTTCCTATATATCATAGCCCTATTCTTCCACACTCGTTTGTTGGCATATTGTACATCCCTTTTCGGCTTTGATGATTTGACCTTGCTGCTGTCAATCCTCGCAGCCGACGCCAAAGATGGCGTGGTTGCAATCGTTGCTGGCATGGGCAAGAACCTACCATACCGACATAGTCCCGAAGAGCAGGGCCTGGCTTGCTGCCAAAGTTTCTCCAAGGCCTCCTCCATCTCGACCCGACAGTCCAGGGCCCGATGATTCGGCATCTCAGCGTCTATTGAGTCCGAGCATAAGCAATTACAGTGACAGCAGCTCAGAGCCTGCTTCTTCAGCGCCTCCTTCTCCAGTCCCCAGCTTCTCGACGGATACATCTTCGGACCCCTCGTCGAAGTCGGAGGACTCAGGACCCTCGACCGGCCTAACGACACCCGAGCCCGACAATGTTATCCTCAAACTCCTGGGCGGCAAGCATCCTTCGCAACTACGGCCTTCGTCGGAAGACTCGGAGCCTGCCCAGCCAGGGGTCCTTTCACACCCAGCGGGGAGTCCAGTGACGGGGAAATATGGGTGTAAGCATACTAAAATGACAGCAGTATATGGGGACGATTACATCTGCATGAAGTGCGGCGGAAATGGTCCGGGGAGAGTTTTCATCTGCATTGATGGCACTGAGGGTTTGACGAAGCCTAAAGATCATGAGGAGGGTGCTTCTCAGAACTCACTTGCGAAAGATGTATGCCAAGTCAGCTTCAATTTTATCCTTGGAATATACTGATAATGGCAAGCAGCCGAGCAAGGACGAAGAATCCGCCAAAGAAGGAGATGAGGATCCCATGGACCGACCGATGCATCCCCTCTTGCAAGAGTTAACCCCTGATGAGCTCGAGACGAAAACAATTGCGGAGCTCTTGAGACTGGTGATTAAGCGTGAGCTTTTAATTTCTTTTTTCTTTTTCTTACTTCCCTTTGTGATGTTTCAGCTTTTTATACTGACATCGAGGCTCGACTGGTAGGCCGCCCCGAGCACGCCAACTCTCGGTGCCAAATCCACAGTGCACTTACTTCTCTGAAAGCACCGAAGCCGAAGCCCACCAAAGCCCAGCCAAGTGCCAACTCTAAGCCCCTCGAACGATCTGACTCCGAAGAAGAGCCTTGTCGGTATACTATTTGTGAGAGATGTAATTCGGAGAGATGCAGGGAAAGAGTCGATCCGAGTCTTGATGCGGCAGCGGCAGGGGAAGTTACAGTCACTAGCACCAAAACTATAGAACCAAGCACCAACGGCCAGAGGCCTGACTTATCTATGCCGAGGGCTCGAATTCTAGGGCATCGGATGACCTCGTACGGCTCTGGACAGACGAGAATGTCGGCAGCGATGCGGCGCCCTTCAGATTTGGAAGTCTACTAGTATGGCCTTCAAGGACCTGACTGGCGGATTCCGAAAGGAACAAGGCCCAGACATGTGCTCAGAGTTCCGCAAAAGCTGACGACTCAATCGAGCGACGACCAATCTGACAGGAGAATCACCAGCTCCTCCGCTCGGCCCCAATGCCATGCGGAGTTTCATGGGCTTGCCTAAATACTTCAAGTCTCCGGTTTTGGGATGAACTTCTCATAAGGGCATACCGGCAACAACAACTATGGGTTTATTGTTTATTTTTGCCTTTGTTCTTCTCATGTCAGGAGGGGATAGATGCATTCCAGGCTTCAGATCTGCACTTCTAACAGCTGGACTGATGTGGATGGAAAAAGGGGTTTTCAGTTCTAGTTGCCCTTTCTTTGTTTCTTTTTTTCCGGTTCCCGTCCGAATATTGTAATTTTAGCTTCATGTATGATAGTTAGAGGCTGAGGGGACTCTCGGGAAAGCAAGTGGTGGGATGGTGGGAGATAAGCAGCGTGGGAAAAAGCGAGCGAGTTTTTGCGTTTGGGTTTCTTCAGCGCAGGGGCATAGTTTGTCCTTTGATAGAATCAGTTTGCTTGAGCTTGCCTAGCTTAGCTTCATACCCTTTTTGTCCTTCGTTAGAGTAGTTAGGGATAAATAATAGTATAACCTAGGGAGGAGAGGTACTGTCAAATTGTGATATGTAGTCTAGGTACTTTGAAGCTGAGGAGATGTGGATGTAGATAAGTCGCTGTATTTTCTGGCTCTGCTCATTCGCCGCCTTCAAGCCCCTTTCCTTGTAGGCTTCCACTTTGAGTATCATTCAAATAGAAGAATAACAATATTAAAGGAAAGGAAATGAAATGAAGAGAAAACCACCGTTTGATAGTCATACAGAGTAAGCATACACATAAAAAAAGAGAAACATAAAACCATAACAATCAATATCCTCCAAACCAGTACTAGTATCCATCCTCAATCATCATCACCCGTGTCCTCCAACACAGCCTTCATCATCTGGTTACCAACAACACTCGCCTCCTTAAACCTAGGTTCGAAGAACTTATGAGTCGACATAAACCTATCCCTCCACGTCTCGAAGTGGCCCAGGGAGACACACTCGGCCCAACCCCTCGCCGCAAACGTAAACTCCAGGTCGTCCGAGCGGTACGTGCGGTCCTCGATGGCGATGCGGATGGCATCATCGAGCATGGCCTGGTTCCGGAAGAGGTGCTCGGTGACGCCGAGCCAGATGCGGAAGAGCGGCGTGGAGCAGAGCATGTGGTCGTAGGGGACGATGCCGAGGTTGGCCCAGCAGTCGACCATGGCCAGGAGGGAGAGGTGGTTGTTCGGACGGGCGGCGTCTTCTTCTTCTGCCCCGTCCGGAGATCCTCCATCCGCCGAACCGTCGCGCAGAGAGAACCGATCTAGGAGCTCCGGGCGAAGAAGCTGCTTCCTCTCCCACTTGGGACTAGCCTCGAGCCCGAACACCTTCTGCTTGGCGGCGTACACGCGCTCGCGAAGCTTCTCGTGGTTCCCTTCCAGCATGAGCTTATACAGCGCCGTGACCGAGTCGGCGTACTGGCTAATCTGCTTCTTGGCCTGCGGGTTGAGGATGGCGAGCCCCGCGTACACGTGCCATTTCTGGCTGTAGATGCGCAGCATGATGTTGATCTTGACGTTCTCCACGCCGCCCACGTACCGCGACAGCGCCCAGGGAAACTGCCGGTTCGCGTGCCACGCCTTGCCCATGGACAGGAACGCAGCGTGCGTCGCCGCCTGCGTGTTCGCCGTGATCAGGTCGTGGTCGTGGGCGGACAGGTAGACGTACTTCGAGCCGAGGCACGAGAGGACCGCCTCGACTTTGTGCAGGGATTCGTCCGAGGCGCGGTGCTTGATTATGACGAGCGGCTGGCCCTTGGGCTCGACTTGCGGCCCGTGGAGGGAGTGGCAGGATATGATGTCGACGTCAGGGGGGAGCCAGCGCTCGAAGGCGGCTATTTCGGGGTCTTTACATGATGTTTGGCCCCCGACGATGGCGCCGACCTTGGTTGCTGTTTCGGAGCATGAACGGTCAGGACTTGCTGTTCTATTCCACGGCCTACGAAAAAGAAAGGAAAGGAGAAAAAAAGAAACGAAAGCACGGGAGAGAGAAACTTCATACACTGGCCGTACATCTCCACCACGGAGTTTATTGCCGCGGCTTCAACGTTGTACAGGATGTAATCGCTTGCTCGGGACACCAGGGAGCCGTTACGGCAGATCTCTACGTTTTTCTATAATTGTGACAGGGAGCTTCAGTATATATGCTTCCTTGTAGTACAGGTAGAAGCATGTTTCATACATTTCCTGCAAATTCTTTCTTTAGGGCTTCGATTTTTGCGTCATCATCTCTATCACAGGCTAGGATTCTAAGGACCGGGGGGCAACACGGTTAGTTTTTCTAAGGGCACAGAGGAACGGTTCAATGCTCGAGTAACGTTGGATAGGCGAGAGTCATATCTGTAGAAGCAAGGGTCTGTTAGTCCATGATCGACCAGAAGTGACTTGACATTAAAAACAGAAACCCAAGGCAAAATGGTGATTTTCAGACAATGTTTGTTAAGGTAGCTGGAGTTTACATCATCGAAGGCCCACGACGGAGGCACGGAACCAGAAAGGCGACCGCGCCGGCCATGAACAATGCTCGAGCCAAATGCGCTCTAGTCATCATTTACATTTTGCTTGGGGAGGGATGCGAAGGTGCGAAGAAAAAAAAAGAGCGCGCAACTTACCCAATGAGGGAAACGAGTAAAATCGAGGCTGGCAGAGTTGACTCAGAGATCAACAACCACTCACCTCCAGCCCGCGGCAGAGAGCCTGTGGGCGTACATCCTTCCCATGTCACCCATGCCAATGAGGCCGACAATGAAGTTTTCCATGCCCGCTGGGCGGGAGTACTCGCGTGCCATTGTGAAGGAAATGCCCAATGGAGCAGTGGAATCAAGAAAACGGCCTGGTGAAGCCTGATGTGGCTACACCATTGGGAAATAAAGAATATCCGGGTTTAGTAGCCCTAGGTGATTAGGAAAGGGGGCTTCAGTCAGAGAGGCCTTGGGGAAGAATAAAGAAAAGAGCACGAAGACTTGAGGAATTCCAAGGACAGAAATTTCTTTTGAAGTTGGATTCGGGAGAGCTTTTTAAGTTCTTAAGTGGGGTGGGAATCGGGTAATACTCGGGCGCACAATTAGCTGTATATTTGCATATCTCAATAAGCGCATCAATCTCTCAGTCTCAGGCGCATTCGATGACACAATCAGAATCATCGCCAGTGCGCTCAGCTTCCGGGTTAAGAGCGAGCGGGTGAAAAAAGGAAAAAAAAAAAAAAACAATAGGAATTCCCAGATATGGCTGCCATATTTGCCCTCGGGTCGAACGGGTCTGGCCAGTTGGGCATACAACATAAAGAAGATGTCTCCGTGCCAAAGCAAGCCATCTTCCAGCCAGAGCCCGAGAGCCAATCCATCACCAAGATAGTAGCAGGCGGGAACCATACTCTCATTCTCTTCGACTCCGGAGAACTCTACTGGAGCGGGGACTCGTCGACCGGTGCCTGCGGTCTGACTTCAGATATCGCCAACCCTGAACAACCCGTGTTTCGACCAGTTAAACTAACAAGTGATCCCTTGGCCCTACTCCACACAACCATCGTCTCGGTAGCCGCAACATGGGAAGCCTCCTTCATTCTCACAAGAAATGCAGAGGGAAAGACGGCAGTATACAGCTTCGGCTCGGGTTCAAAGGGAGAACTCGGCCTCGGCGATCTCCCAGCACAGATACTTCGTACTCCATCCGCGACTGCCATTCCCAATTTCCCCCCAAAAGACACGCAGGTGAAGGACATTACGGGCAGCATGGGCCACGTCGTTGCGGTGTTAGACAACGGCGAAGTCTACGGCTGGGGGAACGGACGAAAGGGGCAGCTGGGCGAACCGGCCGGCTTCGTCGAGGCGCCTAGGAAAATTGACGGCGTAGGCTTTCCTGTTGCCAAGGCCGTTTGCGGTCGAGAGTTCACCTGCGTAGTTAGCGAGCCGGGCACGGGGGAACTTCTTGTCCTCGGGTCCGATAAGTGGAACGTGCGATCGGACGCCCCGGCGTCGGTTCCTGGGTGGAAGGATGTCGGGGCTGGCTGGGGAAATATCAACGTTCTATCGCGCGATGGCAGTCTGTTAAGTTGGGGCCGTAGCGATCACGGACAGATAGCGCCGCCCAATCTTCCTAAGATTGCTAAAGTTGCCGTGGGCAGCGAACACGTTGTATGTCTCTCGGAGGAGGATGGCGAGGTTCTATCGTGGGGCTGGGGGGAGCATGGGAACTGCGGCCCGACCGCAGAGGTCGATGTCAAGGGCAAGTGGAACGTAATAGCGTCCTCAAAGTTCATACCGAAGGAAGTACAAATTTCAGGTATCGGCGCAGGTTGCGCAACTAGCTGGGTCATTATCACCCCCCGGTAAAAAAAATATGAACATCTTGAAAGGGAACCCCAAACGCCGTGTTTCCTTTCTCTTTGCCGTTCGCCCATTTCTTTTGTGCCCCGTAACAACCCCTTGTTTTTCTTTCCCGTGCCTTGCCAAACGCCCGCTGTCCTTGGCACTTAGAACGATACCTCAATAAGACGGGCCATCGTAAAACAGCCCGAGTCTTCTCGCATCAGACAACCTTTGCGTTGGCTCCAGACTCGAGCCCGGCTCTGTACTTGCTGGAGCTTGGTCCGCATCGTTGCTACCATCACCACCTCCATCATTCGTCGAAAACTCCTGCAAAGCGAAGAGCCGTTAGCCAGATAACGAAACACGCCAGGCATATCACATCATCCAATGAGGGGGGCCATACCTGTCTATCCGTCCCATCCCACTCCAGCCGCGCATCCTCCTCATCTTCCTCATCTCTCACCGGCTCCCACTCATCCTCCTCATCCTGATGTCCGACAAACAGACTATCTGACATAATCCTACTCGGCGGCGGCATCTGCGACGGCCTCATCTCGAAATACGACCGCCGCTGCACATTCGCCCGCGCCACAGACGGCTGCGGAGTCGGGTTAGGAGCGGGGACGGCTCTCTCCGGGGGCGGCTCCGACGGCGCCGCGCTGGCTCTTCTAGAGCCTGCTTCGAGCGGCTTCGTCGCCGGCTCCTTTGCGCGGGCTCGGCCCTGTCGTTTTACCTTTTGGCCGGGGTTACCACGCTCGCCGACCGTCATGAGGAGGAAATCGCAGTACATGGCGTCGCCGTGATACCAGATCTTGATGGGTTGGCCGGGCGTGGAGTAGCGGGTTGAGAGCTCGTTGCTGGCTGTCACTGCGTGTTGGACTATGGCTCGAAAGTCCCTGACGGGGACGATGATGTGTAGTTCGTCTTCTACTTCGACGTCCTCGAACTCGTCGAGTTCCATGGCGATGGAGGTTCGCAGTGGCTTGCCTCTTAGTGCTTCTCGTCATTAGTGGGTGGTTAAAACATCTCCTTTCGATGAAGTTAAAACGCTTACATGCGGTATTCAGGTCTACAGCCTTCTCCGTGTATCCGAGAAAGTTGATGAATTCTCCCTCCGAGTTAATATCAAGGAGCTCAGCTCCGGGCCCAAAGTGATCCATTACACTCCGCAGCGTCCTCGACGGGATGGTCCAGTGATGAATTGCCTGCTCGGCATTAAACTTGGCGTGAACGGGAGGATTGCTCGCAAATGGTAACTTGTGCGTAGAAGTGCATCCTATCAAAAAATGTGAGCATAACACCCGTATGCTATAGGAGCGAGAAGAGGTCAGGGACGAAAAAAGGAGCTCACCATTGCGAAACGTAATCTTCACGATGAACCGACTCTCAACATTGACACCGTCGTCAATGGCAACATCGCACCTGTCAATTGCTGTAGGACGCTCAGCACCAGGAATGTCCCCTCCACTACCTCCCCGGTTCCTAAAAATGGAGACGAGCACCTATTGAGAGGAGATTTTAGTTCGCCTGATCTCGCTACACTTCGTAGACGTCTTGTCGGAGACTGCACTCACTCGAGCATAAAGCGTGCAGAAGAACGAACCCCTCCCCAGCGATGCCCCGTCAAACCGAAATCTAGAAAAGAACTTATTCGTCACAAATGAGAAATGCGCGTATCCCGATTTGGTGGGATTTATTGCCGTGAGGACAAACTGGTTCTCATAGAGTTAGCGTCTCTCTCTCTGTGTGGCTTCTCCCTCTCTTCAAGCCTTTCCCTCAAAATCTACGCTTTCCATCTTCTCTGGTGGAGTAATGGGATATATCATCGCCGCACGTACTTGGTCTTTCCGCGCTTCTAGACAAACTTCCTCGTTGAATTTGTTCAGGCAGATGAGTGCGTCTCTCAACGCGCTTACCCCCTCTTCACTCAGTGTGAAGAGCAGGACAGGCATTCTGGAGGAGCCGTTTGAGAGCAACAATTGGACAATTAAAAATCAGAGGGTTGATCTAGAATTGAGATCTTAAAACAAAATCATATATATGAATCTCATCGCGTATATTCATTTCGTTGAGTTGACGGCTTGTAAACGTTTTGATGTCAAACTCAGCTGGGCTTCCTGCTACGGAAGGAGATATCAATTAATGCTTCAACTCGACTAGACTCGGATAGATGAATATCCGCATTTATCACGAATCACGTCTGAAGAAGTCTCATGGTGCTTCAAGCTCCCATTCAACAACACATTGAGATACGATAGCTATTGCAGTTTACCTGTAAACCCAAATGTCATTCGAATATCAATTGACATGCTTAACCAAAATACAGCCTAATGTCCCATGCCCATTCCAAGGCCCTTCTTCCCTATCCACCAAGTTTATCCTCCAACCCAGCGAGTGTGTACTACTACAATACAACAACAGGTGCCATATATAACCTGGTTCTCATGCTACTAAAGAGGGTAATCCTGAAACAAACACCAATATGCGCCTGCATGCCCGATAATTTATTCCACATCCTCAAAAGAGACTTGGTGCGCGGCCCAATGGTCATAGGCGGCCTCGTCGACCTTGCCGCCAGTATACTCAGCAGCAGGCTCAGACGACTCAATAATCTGCTCAGCTTCAGCCGACTTCCCCATCCTCTCGATCAGCTCGCCGGTGATGGAATCGACATCGACCTCGAGGTACTCGCGAAGGAATTTGCCAACGTCGGTGTTCTCGACGTTGCCCCTGAGCGCCGCGGGCCGAGGGCCTCCCGAGCTGTAGATGTTGACGTCGACGGCGGAGTGGCCGTGTGTGGTCCAGCCAACGTGGGCACGTACGCTGATCATCTCCGAGAATACATAGGTGGCATCTTGGGCATTCGCCAGGAGCTTGTCCAGCTCGGAGGAGCGAGCGTCCGTGATGCCAAGGCCTTGGATGACGAGGTGGGTGTTGACCCAGTTCTTGAGGGTCTGCTTTTCGGTCTCGGGGTCAATCTTGGAAGCTTGCTTCTGAAGCAAAAACGCAAGGTATTCGGCCGAAGCGTTGCTGTTGGCAAGAACGGCAGGGTACCAGTTGTAGATTGGGCCCTGGCCGGGTTCCTCTGTAAAAATAAAATGTTAGCTCAAAAAATAAAACATAATAACGGTAGCGGTAGGAGCCATGTGTCAAAACTTACGCAGAGCGGTGACAAGTCCGCCAGTCTCGTGGTCACTCGTGGCAACAAGAACGCCCTCGGTCTCGCTCTCCTCCAGGAAATCAACAACAGACTTGAAGGTTCTGTCGTACTCAAGAATCTCATGGACGTGGGCGGCGGGGTCGTTGTTATGAGCAGCGTGGTCAATACGGCTACCTTCAATCATGAGGAAGAATCCCTTCTCGCTGTTCTCAGTGGCCTTCTCGAGGGCACGGATGGCGGCCTTTGCCATCTCGCTGAGGCTGGGATAGACCTTGTGCATGTTTCGGCGGTCGATCTCGAAGGGGATATCGCGGCTGGCAAAGAGACCCATTAGGGGGAGAGTGACGTCCTCACCCCCATTGAGACTGTCGAAGCCGAGCCGGTCATTAATGTAATTCCAGCCGTATTTCTCCTTTGCGCGAGTGACTAGATCATCGTCGTCTAGGCGGCAGCTACCATCGGTCGAGTTGGGCAAGAAGTGGCAGCGTCCACCCCCGAGCATGAGGTCGACGACTCGGCCAAGAGGACCGTCACCAATCTCTTGGACAGCAATATCATCGTTCATAGCACGAATGACGACATGGCTAGCAAAGCACGCTGGGGTAGCATCGGTGATATCAGTGGTCACGACGAGACCGGTGGTGTAGCCGGCGCGCTTCGCAGCCTCGAGCACCGTGCCGCAGGGCTCGTAGTTCGGAGGGAGGATAGAGACGGCGCCGTTGTAGCTCTTCTTGCCGCAGGAGAAGGCAGTGGCCCCGGCAGCGCTATCGGTAACGAGAGAATTCGAAGATCTAGTCCGGCTGCTGCCCCAGAAATGCTGGTCGAGAAACAAGGTGTCGTTGGCGGGTAATCCGTCAATGTATTGGCGGAAGCTGCGAGTCAGAGACAAAGAAGCAGGGCCCATGCCGTCGGAAACCATGAAGATGAGGTTCCGCTTAGCCGGGAGGCTTGTGGCGGGAGGGGTGTGGCTCCTGTGTTGGGTCCAGACAGCGAAGACGACGGCGGCGGCAGTGGCAATCACAGCCCAGAAGAAGAGGACAATCTCCCTCACCTTCAGGCTCCGGCCTAGGCCGCCAACGTTCTTGTTCGCATCGTTATTCTCGCCGTTCTCCTGGCGGGAGTCACTGAGCAGTGGCGTCGTCGTAGTTGGCTCAGCCTAATAAAGGATGATCATGTTAGCTCCTGGCTGGTTGAGGGTGAGGCGAAACAAGGGTACAGGCGCCAGAGGATAAGAAAAAAAGGAAAAAAAAAAAATGCAAACGGCAAATGACAAAACTAGACTCACCATCGTGCCGTGAATCCGCTAGGCGGGGTGCAGTTTGCTGTTTGATGGAAGCTCCGTTGTCGGTGATGGCTGGTCGGTTGGAAGCGGTAGTGGAAGTGGAAAACACACAAATCCAAGGTCTGTCGACGAAGCACGAATGAAGCTGATTCAAACGTCTTCAGAAGAGCGGAAGGCGAAGAGGAAACCGAAGTCGTGACAACGGAGAACTGCGGCGTTTTAATGGGTTTGGTAGGAGGCGGGAGGTAGGAGGCGGGAGGCGGAATGACGGCTGAATGAAACAATGGCGACGAACAGTTGTTCGGGCTTCGAGACGGCGCAGTCAGTTTATAGATCGACCGGAACTCCTGCCTGTAGCGGACGAAGTAGTGCACACTACGAAGTAATAATACTCAACGACTTGTACTTCGTACCACACTGTATGATATTACAGTGGTGGGGGTTGGGTTGGGTAGTCAATGTAGTAGCACCCGAGCACGGCAGTTAGCACAGCACAGGACTTCAATGATTGCTTGTGATTGACTCACTGATTCTGCACATTTTGGGTGGTGGGGAAAGGACAGGGACGGTCATGCATTAGTGCTACGCTACCAAAACGTACTCTGTACAATCGAATGTGTGTTTCTTGGTCTAGAATTGTCCCTGGAGCCACAACAACAATCAGGTATACAGTACCTCGGTACACACATCCCTTTGCTCTCTTTGAACCTCGTGGCTGATCACCTGGACCAGAACCACCTCAATCATAACTTGCGAAGTAAACTGGCTGAACTGGCTCGATCTAAACTTGTACTTCGTAGCATAGCATCAACTCTTAGTTGCACCCGGATGGACCAAGAAGAGAGGTGAAGATGCTTCTAGATGTGTGGAAGCTTCGCCGGGTTGAGATATTGTGGTGTAGTGTACCTCGGTACCTCTACTCCAGGCCCGCAACCCGCGGAAGGTTAACGAGATACATTCAAGCCCAAGATGTTCCCCCCATCAAAAGATCGTCATTGCCTCTCAGCACTGTGATACTCCACCTGCTTCCCTCCTTCCCATATTCCTATCTTCCTATCGCCATTCAGAGGCAAATACATTTCATGGACGAGTTTTCTCGGCGCGTCCGATCGGAAACCTTAGTCGGAAATATGGGATCAAGATGACTCTCCGGCGCGTCAACTTTGACGTGAGACGAAGCAGAGCCTCAACTCTCCCACAGCGACCCAAGCCGTGTCCTACCCGATCCCAATTCAACCCTCATCCAACGACACTCACTCACCTTGTTCTAGGACCAGCCCAGGGAAGGACTCTTTTTTCTTCAAAGACGCCAAGCTAAAAGGTCAAGAAAGTGCTGGTTGCAAAGCTCCTCTCCCCAGGAGGCCAAACCGTTTTGAAAATATGGGATATTGATCTCAAGAGTGCTTCATGTATACATCTTATAACGTCTCGACATGTTTGCAACGCTCGCAAGCAACGCTCTCACCTCCCTCTGCGATTCGTCGCGATGGACACAAACCACTTGATCGGTAGGCTTATATGTGTCTCTCCCAAAGTCTTGTCTCTCCTTCTCGTGTAGTTGGTCATGAATTTTTTGCTCTTTCTCAGTAGATCGTAGCATTACCTTTTCAAGAAGAGCTGTCTTGAACAAAAATCCCCCCCAAAAACAATGTGCCTCTATGTTCTCCTCGTCCCCTTATGCGGACACAATCCCCAGCTCCTCTTCGGTCCTTCCTGCTACGCCATCTATGACCAGCTCAACAAGATAGCCGAACCAGCCGCCTGGGAGCCCCCCGGCTTATACGGTGTCCCGTTCCAGCTCCCGGACTCGTGCTTACCGAACCAGAACAATATCGCCGTCGTGCAATCTACCGACTTTTGCGAAGCCTGCCAACATGCCGCCTTCCAGCACCGCATGCAACAGCAGCAAGAACAGCAGCAGCGATATCAACAACGACAACGACGGAACGAGGCGAGGGGCGAGGAGATGTTGGGTCACTGGCCCGGTGTGCCGCGCGGTGTTGATCCAAGAATGGCCGGGATGTACGATCCCGAGCCGGAAAGGATAGGCGTTGGATGGAGAACTTGAGGGTGGTTGTGAGGACGGACGTACACTGAGGCGTTGTTTGGATGGTTCTATAAAAGGAAAAAGCGTGTGTTCGAGGCGTTGGAAATATATGATATCTGGCTTAGTTCGGGGTTCTCTTTGTTCTTATTATCGCCTTCTTCTTTTCCGCTGCGCCTCTGCCTTCTCTCCAAGCCGTAGACTGACATTGCGGAATTCCTCTCGTCCGCGACGTGCGCACCGGTGCAACCGGGCCAGTGTGAGAATTGCCCTGAGTATTGCAGCGAGACACCCGTTCGGGGATGCCATGGCTAGCAGGCTATGGACCCGTGGAACAATATTGATCAATGACTTGGACAAAGTAGGTAGGTAAGACCCGCTTCATTAAAACATAATTCTGTCTAAGCATCATTCCCTCTGTCTAAAGTACGCCTTCTAGCACCCATTAAAAATACCCAAAGAAACAACCCTGCAACAATATCCCGCTCCTTATACACATCTTGGGAATGTACGAAGTACGCTCAGCGAACTCAGCAATAAAACTCCTAAGCGACAAAACGATCCTCTCTCAAAAAATCACACAGCTTCCATCCCTCGATACCCCGCTTCACTATTTTGTTCTTTTTTTTTGCATCAAAACTCCTGCTCCGCATTCCTGACCAACATACCGTACTTCATGCACAGCTTGTCTCTGAAGTGCTGATGGCGAATGCCATTAGGACGCGCCTTAGCAAACTCCGCCATGGCATCCTCCACCGTAAACCCGCACCGCTCAACAAGGTACGACACGATAAAGTACCCCGTACGGTTGAACCCGTAATGGCAGTGAACGCCGATCAGCTCCCTCGTCTCGCCAGCCGGTCGGGAGTTCCTGATGCTGTCCACTAACGAGACGAATTTTTCGACATCCTCGTCCGTCGGCGGGATCTTGGACACCGTCGACAACTTGTGATAGGCAATACCACCCTTCTGGAGACCCGTTGGATCATATGAGGGCTGGTCTCGGCTGATGTCGATGATGTCGGCGATTTTGTCGCCCCAGTTCTTGACAAATTCCGAGGGGCAATGTACTTCATCGACTTCGCGTAGCGTCTTCATGGCGACAAAAACAGGTTTGTCCGCAGGGCCGATGGGCCGAGAAACGGGCTGCACGCTCTTCCATTTTACCAAGTTCTTCATTTCCCACTTTCCTTCCTTAGCTAGATACTGCAATTGCCACTATAATCCCAGCAGCCGTTAGAGATAGTTGCTCTTGCTAAATAGAGGTCGGCATGAGGGATGTTCGGAAAACTTACCGAGAGTGCAAGCCGGCCGGTAACATAGGTCGAAAGGAAGTCGGATACATTTCCGGCGAGAATACGAACGGTCAAAGGCATGTAGAGGAGAGCATGGTTCGCTGGGGAAGGCATGATCAGAGTCTTCAACACTCCCTTGGGGTGTAAAGGTTGCTCGGGAATATCTTCGTCGGTGCGGTTTCGGGGATTTGGCGTGCGAGGCGTCGTAGGTTCGCTATCAGGGCTGTCTATATCCGAGTCTGCGGAGGCCTGTGGGACATTTAAAACATCGGCGTCGCTGTCCTCGGGGGCGCGAGTATCCTCGACTGTAGTAGAAAATGCAGCAGCTGAAGCAGAGCTGTCCGTCAGGCTTCCAAGTTGAGCTTTCATGCTAGGACCCGCCTCGAACAGACTTGCGAGCTTCGTGGCTTCGGTGGGAGGCGTGATTTTGTCCGACTTTCCAGCCACGAGAAAGATTGGCACCTCGAGGCCCTTCCAGATCTCCGCAGTCGGCAACCCACCTGCAGGCACGCCGTCTTTATACACTGGCAGGGAGCCATACGCCATGCGCCTCCATACTGGCGTTCGGCTTTGGCAGTTAAATATGTGCTGGAGCCGCCGGGACTCCGCATCCGCATTTTCGCCAACGAATCGCGTGACGCTCGGACTATTCACACCCCCTCGGCGATCCCACATCCTCCAAAGATTGAAAATCCACCCTGGAATCCATAAGAGAGTCCTAAAGGCCTTGACCTTATCCTCGGGAGGTGGGCCAGACACCGGACAGATCCCGACCAGACCAACAATATTATTGACCAAATCTGTCACATGTGGCAGTTCTTTGCTGGAGAGGGAGGCGCAGAGAGCCGATCCCATACTGTGTCCTATAAGAACGACCTGCTGCCCCGCCTTCTTGTCTCTGTAGCTCTCAATTATGATCTCCAGTAATTCGGTTAAGGCCTCCGTTGTATATGCCGCCCAGGACCTCTCCGAGAACTCGGATCGGCCACATCCCGGAAGGTCGATCGCCAGACACGACGCTATCGGTAAAAGACTGGTAAGGAGAGGATGGAATTGGGCAACGGAGCCGCCTAGCCCATGGATAAAGACAAGAAGGGGAAGTGGCGAGGGGACTTTGGGAAGCTCGTCAGCTTTCGGGTGGCGTCGATAGAAGATTCGGAGATTAGGATAGGTAAATTTGCTGGTAGTATATGTTTTGATTTCGGAGTGGTCGCTGAGGAGCGGCGGATCCGTCTGAACTGGATCGACGGACATGGCTTCCGGCGGTTTGGCGTGTTCGCGCGTCCGGCGTAGTGTTTGAATGTGTTTCTCGATAAATGAAGAAATTAATCAGGAGACTGTGCGGCTATATATAAGTTGGGAATATGTTCGCCAGTGCTTGCTAGGGAGCACCCATCGTCGGATCGCTCTTTGGGTTGCCAAGCGAGATGACTCAAGCAGGAGCAGAGGTCAGGCTCATGGCAAAATCGAGAGGCAATTAGCAAGGTGATCCTAGCTCTGCTTCAATTGATAGGGAAGGGAAGAAAAAAAATTCTCTCGGCGGCTTTGCGCCCAATTGAGGCCCAATGTTGTCGAGGGGATGATTCAATAACAATGGAAATATGCCTTTGAGGAAAGAAATGATAGAGAAAGCTATTGCGGAAGAAAGTCGCAAAGGTTGTCGTCCAGCCCTGGAATCTGGATGATGTGAAGAGAAGCTGCGATGGTGCCAAGCCACAGGGCGGTGGACGCTGTGGTTATTATGTCATTTTGCAGCTGATCGAGAATTCTCCAATCCCAGGCCGAAGCCTCAACACAAGGCTCGATTCAACGGTGGAGAAAGCATCTTTGCGTCGGCACCCAAGAGAACGTTCCGCCAATAGCTGAAAAATGTTCAAAGTGTGTTTTCTGGATTTATTACAATTCAAGGCGTCGTTCCTATAGTCTATTTTAAGCTACCCTCGTGGCGCGCCAGGTGGACACTGGACCAGACGCCAATATATCCAATATGGGGCATCTGAGGAAATTGACCCATCATCTTGACCCTTTTCTCATTATATCATACAGCATGCAGCCGGGTGCATGTACCAGCTCTTGGGCTGGCCACACATCGGGCTTGCAACGGCGTCTACCTGCCCATTACTGCCTCCTGCCAGTCAACCCGTGACTAGCACCATAGTGAATAGGCTTTGAGGACCTCTCATCCTGCCAACAAGTTATATGCATCGTGAGAAGAGGTGCACTCCTGCACTCCCCTCAACAGCCCGTGGTGGCAGGAAACGGGCATGAATAAAGCTTCTGTCGGTCGCTATTCTCGTCACTCGGTCACCCCTTCACCCTCCTTCCAGCCTAATGGTATCAACGCAGCAGCGACATCGTCGACCCCTCTTTCTGTAGCCAAAAGATTATACTGAGCAGCGGCGTTGTGGGTGTCTAATATTTCGGTTCGCATGCCCAAACTGTTGATGTAGTCTCTTGTTTCACGGCTGAGTGGGCGTATTTGTGGTCCGACACCAACTATGAGGAGATCTAAAGGAAAAGGTCAGCATTTGCGGCTGGTGGTGGATTATGTTCGAGGAAACTTAAGAGTCATAGAAGCTGTACTCACCTGGCCTCGGCCATACTAAATTCAGCAATCCGAAGGCCTCCTTTGGTAATTCAACCTGACCCTTCTTGTTCACCAATTTCTTCTCCGTCATTGCGATCCATGGCTTCCACTTGAATGCCTCTCCGTTGACTAATAGCACTCCACTGCCGTCGGTAATTCTAATTCCACCGTTCAGATGGAAACCCATGGGAAGACAGCGGTCGACGGCAGTGGGCGGCGTCGGCGTATTCCCTAGGACGTCAAGCTCACCGAAGTCGGTCCTCGGCGGTTCCTTGGGAGGTTTCTGCCGACTCCGCCATGGTGATAAGGTCGTGTGAAAAGATGCTCGAAACTGGCGCGCTTCGCGGTCCGTATTGAGTATGCGAGTGCCTAGGATAGAAGGACGGAGTGAAGGGCATTGGCATGGAACTGCCCTAAAATGTCTCGCGAGGAGTCGCGACATTGCAATGAGGGCTGCGGGTTTGGGCGGGTGGACAGATGTGTTGGAAGTACCCGTAGATTTGTTGAAGGGTGAATTTTTGATGACGAACTCGTCCGTTCCTGATAAGAAATTTGGAGCTCTTATCAATCTTGTCCCGCTACTGCCACCACCGCACACTTGACAGCATTTCAGATTTTAGACCACGAAACAGATGCAACTCCCTGTGGGCTATAGACGAGAAATTAATGCCGAAGAAAAACAGAGGGAAAAATGTTATAATATTAGTTCGGCTGATATCGTAGGGGAGAGCATCTACCTATTCGAACTACTTGACAGCCTACATCAATGGAATTCAAACACTGGGAAAGGAGTTTCGTTTCACACGGTCTTATGGTTCGGATGACGGCGCAAACGAGATGCCAAGCGTCTCTCGTCTGTTAACAATACTACAAAACACTAGAACCAGCACCTCGCCTATGCCGCCGATGTCTATCGTTGAAGTCACCCCAAAGGCCCTACACTCGCAGGTACACTTGCAGGAAACATGGACCTTGCTTCCTGGGTGTATTTCATCACGTAGGAAACGAAAAGAACCCGACCGGTATTGGCTATGCATCATCACCATCATCAAACCCGTGAAAAGAAGAGCCACCGAGACTTGCTTGAACTTGACCGCTTGTTGCATTCCGAATCATCAAGCGCAGAACAGATGGAGGGTAAAGCAGTGTGCCTTTCAACTGCCATGCCGGTAAACTGGTTGTGTATGTATCATGTAGTCGATTCCCCTTTGAACCCTAGCGAACACCGTTGAAAAACAAATAACAAACCAAGCCGTCGGCCCATTCTTTTTTTTTTTTAAATTCCCATCCACGCTCATGCAATTCAGAGAGAGAGAGAGACAGAGTTATATTTGAGTTTGACGGGGTTGCTCCATTTATTTCTTCTTCTCGCTCTGCTCCTTCAGCACCTTCTTCACAATCTTCTGCTCCTCAATGAGGAAGGCGCGGACGATCCTGTCCTGGACACAGTTACCGCATCTCGATCCGCCGTAGGAACGGTTGACGCTCTTCTGGGGCTTGGAAATCTGGGAGTACTCGCGGGGTCGGAGAGCCGGAACCTATTGGCAACCGTTAGTATACACACAACACTACTTCGAGTCCGACTCGTAAATGACAGCAGATTGTAGCTTTTCAAGGCGAGGGCGCGAAGGAAAATCAAGAGATGGTATGCATGGCCCAGCAGAACCCCATCACCACGATGGCTTTTCCTTGGCGCTTCTCTCCTTCAAAAGTCCCAGAACCTGACTCCCACTCGATGCCCCTCGATTTTCCCCTCTCCTTCAATGTATCCTGGGAGTCGACTTACGCCCGCCAACTTGCTGCCACAGTCGCCGCACTTGGGGTTGGTGCCTCGCTTCTTGATGTGAAGGAGTCGGAGCTTGCCACCGGGGGTCTTGATCGTCCGGGTGAGGTTGGAGGTGGTGTTGTAGCTACAGAATTGCGAAAGTTAGTACACTCATGACTCCTCAGCCGAATTGGACGCGGCAAAAAGGACAATAGCGATCGATTATCCCTTTCGCAAAGTCGAGAAATTGGTCGTCTTACCCGTTGCGGCGGCGGTAGGTCACTCTTTGGGGGGCCATTGTGCTTGGTGTGCTTGGTGGTCGCTTTGGTGATACACGGGGAAAAGAGTGAAGGTTTTCAAGATTTGGGAAATTTTGTGTGGGTGAGGGTCAGTAACAAGGTGTGGGTCAATTTGCACAATGCAGGGTTCACTAGCCACGAAATTGAGCAACCCAGCCACAGCCCCTTCGACTCGTTGTGGCACTACAATTTTGGTCACGTGTAATGCGTTGAGGTTGTTTGTTTGAGTCTTGATGCGGTGGAGACAAGAAGGCAATACGATGGTCAGTATTACTTGGTACACTAGACCACGATTGGGAAATAAGACTAAGAAGGCCGACATCGTTCCCTGTGACGAGCCAGTATCTGGTTTCTACTCCTATTTCCAGGATTGAGGTAGCCAACAACCGATTAGGAATTAGGACTTGGAGCGATGAAATCAATGTGAGAGAGCTTAAGAAATGAAAGAAGAAATGAGAAATCCGCTTGCTCCTGGCATGTAAATTTCGATGCTATCTTCCGTCCCATAAATACCCAGTTGTCCTATCATGTCATGAGTCTAAAACGCCGTTGTCCCAATAATTGATCCTCCACCTAAATATCATCCGTGCTCAAGCCCCCCCTCTCTCAAGGGAAATGCATCCTCTACGAACTCCCATTTGCATACCAGTTAGGGTGTTCTGTAGGATTCCAAGTTGCGATTCCGAGAGGGTTCTCCTTGCGGCTCTTGTTGGCACGATCAAAGATCTTCTTAGTCTCGGCATCGCCCATGAGTTCTCTAAAGTCTTGAATCTCCTTGTGAGCATCAGCCACGGACTTCATGAGCAAGCGATACAGCTCGGATGCTACGTATGATATTAGCAAACGATAAGCGACTAGACTGGCAAAACATAGGGCAACTCACGGGTTCGGCTCTCTGTTAAGGGGGCGGTCATCCGCGGAATGGTTGTTTTGAGATGCCCAGCCTTAACGACTACGTTAGGTTCATACCTCCTCAAACTTGATAACGTAAGGAAGGAGTACCTGAACATGGAGTTTATCTAATCTCTTGAGAGCGGCTTCGAGCTGAGCTTCATCCCGTGTCTCGTTGGAGCCAGCCTTTGAGTCTTGGGTTTTTTGTCGGTTTGCAGGCGCCATGGCTATCATTCAATGACTAGTGGCGAAATATGGAATATGAAATGAGATGCACAGGAGGCGAGATATTGAACCTCCCACAGCGTTTCGTAGATTACTGTGTCAGTATCACGAGGCGAGTGGAATGGAGGATCCAGTAAGGGGAATCCGCAATAGGAAGGCGGTGAGAGCGTTCGATGTAATTGAGCGAGGGAATGGGAGAACCGCAGTCGAAATTCGACACTGGTTGTGGAGCTGGGAAATGCCTGGATGGAGTCGTGATGGCTGCTTTCCCAATTCGGGTTCAAAGAACTTGAGCAATGACATAATAATTAAAGTGCTGCGGCGGCGGCTGGGGCGATACACTTGTAATAGTGTCTCAAACGGAAGTGGCGGCGGAGAAACATTATCACGTGATATGATTATTAGTGAGCAACACGTGCAACAACAGCATGTCGGGTCAGCACTGACAGAGTGTTGACCGTTTCGTAAGTCCGGCCCCCCCTCTTTCGGCCACCCCCTATTTCGGCCACCTATTTCGAGCTGTTTACACCAAAACACAGCTTCTTCTAACTTATATAATAAACCCCACAAATATCTGAAAATTACGTAATTTACACAGTAGAAAGTCTATATATAAGTAAAGCTAGAAATAAATTTTTAAATTTTTTATATATTTTATATAAGGTTTTATACCCCTGTTCTTTTATAAAGTAGAAATTGTTAAAGATTTACTAGTAGATACTAATATTTTCTTAACATTTAATCTTTTTACTATAAATATTTAAAAGAAAATTTTTTTAAAAAAGGGAAAGTAGTTTTATACTATATAAAGTATATTATTTATTAAATTAATATTACTATAAATTATACCTTTTTCCTTTATAGTTTTATTATAAATATATATTATTATTATAATAATTTAAAAATAAACTTATAATATATATAAAGTAAATTTAATATAATTTAAAAATTATTTTATAAGAAAAGAATATATTATAAATTATATAAAACTACTTTCCGTTTTTTTATAAATATTTCTTTAAATATTTATAATAGAAAAAAGTAAATGTTAAGAAAATACTAGTATTTACTAATAATATCTTAACATTTATTAAACTATAAAAGAACAAGGATATAAAGCTTTATATAAAATATATAGAAATTATAAAAATTTATTTCTAGCTTTATTTATATATAAACTTTCCACTGTATAAATTACGTAATTTTTAGATATTTGTGGGGTTTGTTATGTAAGTTAGAAGAAGCTGTATTTAGGTGTAAATGGGTGGCCGAAATAGGGGGGTGGCCGAAAGAGGGGGGTTTGGACTTACCGGAAAATAAAACTACCTAGTTTCCATCACCGTGCGGATTGTAAATCTCAGACTGAACCTCTACACACCCTCAAATCGCCCCCCAACTTTCTTCATCGACAAAAGCTTGATCGTGATCGGATTCTTTGAAAGAAAGCGCGGCATTCTATCTCAACCTCACCTAGACTCTTTTTTTCATTTAATCCATTAACCATTTTTCCCCACTATTCCCCGCCGGAGCAGGCTTGCTCGGCACCCGCCTTCACGCTGGAGTACTCAACGCCCCCCAAACCGTTTATCCACCACCAAACACGTCACAACGCGACTCCCGATCTGACGGGCGCGGGCGACATCTCTGGCATGCCGGAGACACCAACCACCGCAGCGACCCTTCTGCCCCCACCCGAGGGCATCTTCCGAACGTTCGAGGACTTGCTGAGCTCTGTCCAGCGCTGGGCCAAGGATCATGGCTATGGCATTGTGAAGCTTCGCGCTTCCAACTACAGGGACGGCAAGCCGACTAGGTACGATCTCGTGTGCGACCGTGGCGGCGTCAAATATAACAGCACGGCGAAGAAGCGAACACCATCGACGCGCAAGGTCGACTGCCCATGGCGAGCCAAGGCCGTCTGCGAGGTGCAACTAGGCCACCAGTGGCGCTTCGCCGTCCAAGAGTCCCGTCACAATCACGACGCCCGACCCCCTTCGGCCGCACCGGGCCAAGAGAACACGCCCCTCGCGCAGTCGATTCGATCGTTCACCAACAAGCTAGACCGACTCATACATGACGTGGGCCAGGGCTTCATGCACATGGGACAGCGTCTCGACAACGTTGAGAAACAGCTCATGGATTTGCGGAACCACATGGGAGGATACGAGCCTCGATTCCAAGGCATGGAGTCTAGAATGCAAGCAGTCGAGACTCGAGGCGATATGCAACTAGGGCCCATGGACGACGTCGACGTCGACACTAGAATCTTGGCGAGCATGTAGTCGAGGGCCCTCCCGCTCCGTCGCCTATTTTCCGTTTTTTTCCAACCCGTCACAAATCTTTTTGTGTCGACGACCTTCTTTCGTTTCTTCTCTCAATCATTCGGGTATTTCTCTCTGCAACAACGCGAGGGCTGGTTTGTATGTTTCTACTATGGAGGAAAGGGTTTGGTCTGCTTTTTTTTATTTCGTTTTTCTTTTCAACTCAGTCGTTTTCTACCTTTATGTATTTTGCGGCGTCTCGGATGGTTGAGAAATCCCCCCCAGGTGTAACTACACAATTTTACAGAGAGGGCTACCATTGAAGTCTTTCAAATTAGGGAATATCGGATCGCTCCAGGGCTCTGTGTACGTCTTTTGCGGATTCGTTTGGTCTTTCTTTTTTATTTCTCGTTGTCCTTTTTGGTCCTTTGGTCTTGCAACTTGGGGTGCTGGCAGTCTTTTTTGTACCTACGAGTAGGGAGGTATCGAGGAGTCGGATGACAAGAATGTTACGATACCGCAACAACCATTGAACGGGTTGTATTTATAAAGAAAGCTGCCCTTTGTTGCAACGAAACAGAGTCGAGTCCATCTACAAGCGCTGATGTAGTATGGAGCTGTCGATGGATTCCGTGATGATCCATTTGTATTTGAGGATGGATGCCTCGATGTGTGAACTGAATGTGGCCCAGGGAAGCAAGTTGGTGGTATCAATGATGGAGCTTGGATGCGTACAACTATTTTCCTTCACGTCCGCGATGGAGCTTCGCCTTGAACCCAGCGTGAGTCTGGCACTGACCTTGACGATGTTATTCCCGATATTGCTTCCGAATGCAACTACAACTTCAGCTGCCGACGCGTGGTGATCCATTTTCTTCAAATGAGCAAAGCCTGTGCTGCCGAGCTATAATACCAGATCATCAACAGATCAATGAGCTTGAGCTCGACCAAATAGAGCAGCTTGTGTCACATAGCAAAACCCCTCAACTCGACCTGCTTTCGTCTTAAATATCCCCTCAATCACCACTATTGTTGAGGCGGGACTTTGTAGTTTAGAGTTCACGTCCCCCATTGCCTCCAGTGTCTATTCGTAATATTTTTCTGGGTCTTCCAGAGGAAAAGGGGGAAAAAAATCCCCTCTTCCCATTTCCCTCCCTTATGCCAATATCCTACAACCTAAATCCGCCCAGGGTAAAAAAGGACAGGCCCATCAACATTGACTACGATCGTGATGAGTGCGTCGAGGCGGCCCGAGACTTTTTGCCTGTTCCTCGCCAAAAACACACCTCTGTTAATCGCAATTTATCGAGCCACCAGAAAGTGGCTGGCCTACGAAGTAACATCACCGCCGATGTCCTTCGACCCTTGGAAAACCGGATGAAGATACTAAAGACTGTACCAAGGGCTTTCTCGAAAACGTGTCGGCACATGACATCGGCCTAAAGAGCGGAAAGGAAGAGAGCTTCACGATCCTGCTTGACACGGACATAGGCGTGGTGCACTCACTGGCATACCGGACCGGACGAGATCCTGCAGCGACCCTCGCAGTCACAACTTAAGGTGAGGAGCAGGAGTGGCAGGTGGGATCGGGTGCCTGGGCTATTGGCGAGTTCTGTAAGATGCTGAAGGACCAGTTTCGGAGGCAGAAGTTTGTGGCCATATGACCGTGGATTGTGTATGACGTCTGGATTCAAGGGCTCCCAGATGGTATGCTAGACCTGGTTAGGGCGTATTTAAGCAGCATGGCTGGTCCCATATAGAGCAGTACAACAAGGAAGAGCGTATGAAGGCTATCCAACAGGCTCTCGAGGAGAGCTACCCGGACCAAGCTAACTTGCTCCGCTGGTCATGAGTGAGAGGAGAACGACGCTGGCGAGCGAGATCTACAGATTCTGTGGGGTTAGAAATGGAATGTTTCTACCACCAAGCCTGGAACGGAGAGCTTCAGGAGATCGACACACGCGACTTCAATAAGAATCGCCCTGTCCAACTGTCGAGACTATAAGACAACAGTCTAAAGATCTAGTATGTAGTAGGCTCCTTTAGGCAAGAAGCACATTGAGTTAAGATCAGTTGAATAATCGGGTTCTCACAAATACACCCCCTTCCTTCGCAAGCTTACAATAGAGCATGAGATAGCTTGGTGCATCTCTATTTTTGTTCATGAGACCAGAGGACTGACCTAGCCCCAGCCCTTAACCCACTCTCGCACAAGTAAATCCTGATGCCGACACAACGAGCGAAGGCAGTCAGAGACACTATGAGTAAAGATAGATGGCAAGATCTTATGAACTCTCTGCGCGTGTGCGCCATGATGCGGCATTGGCGAAGTAAGGCAGGAGCAAAAAGAAGGAAAGGGCAGGCTCATTGCCTATACACTCGGCCAACGGCCGTTGCAGCTCGCCGTCCTGCATGAGGCACGAAGCAGCCACTGCATGCTTCATACATGACCAATGCCATTCCATTCAATGCAAATAGCGGCCTTCTCAACAAGGTCGGGCAGCGCGTTGATCTCGCCAGCCCCCAGCCCACAGCCCCCAGCCCAAAACCTCAGCTCGGAAGCGCGGTTGAGAAAGTTACTTGGTCGGTTGGGGAATATTGAGGGATATGAAGGATTCCAATGGATCTCCTTACTCCTAGCATACCCCCTCTTGCCCTTTTCGCACCGGATGAAGATTCCAAGTAGTTGATTCCTTCGTCCTTTATATTGCCAGCAGCATTAGTGTGCTCTAGGCTAAGACTACCCTCTACGGTTTTGCTCCAGGTCCTTCGTAAAGAGTATTGATATGAGCTGGGCTGAAATAGCACAAATTGAGAGTAAAAGGGCCAAAGGTCGCGCATCTTTCTATCTTCGCTTGAACTCCTTGGGCTACATTTGCACGAAGCATAGTCGATATTGGAACCTTATTTCGATTCTGCTTCTTCCAAGGTAGAGAGGATCATGCTCAGTCCATGACTCCATGGGGTCTTTCGGCCCAAACCCCGAGAATAGTGTACGAAGCAGTATAGTGCTGACCTGTCACTTGAGCTAAGCTTCGGATCCCTGTCGGGAGCTCTGGCTGGCCATGGTGTTTGAGGATGCTGTGACAGGGACAGACCCTGGACAACCTTTTTTTTGCGTCGGGTTGCCACAGGAGGCTCGAGAATCGCGAGGGGCCGGCAATACGACGGAAGAGTCTGCCCATCTCAAGGGACATTTTCAAGCTCGAGAATGGGTTTCTAGACAGAGAAACCCGCATACGATTGAACCAAAGACAGCTCGTAAGTGCTCCGGGCGCAGAATGATCAATTATAAATTATCGATGCATGGACTTCGCAGGATCCAAGAACAGACAGGCTGGACCAAGCATTAATGATGATTTCCATGATTCCCATGATTCTCTCCGGGGTAGCGCTGATCTGCCAGGGGCGTCATCAATCCATTGAATTATTGCATTGCACTGATCACTACTTCGTAAAAGTCCCCCTACTCCTCTTTGGTCTGGGTCCCTGTAATCCCCAGATCTCCGACTCTAACGGTTTCATCGGCACCAGGTCTGTCCGTCTGCGACCCAAAGAAAAGAAGCAAGCTGCAACCTTGTTCTGTCCACTCCAAAGAAGCCAATTGACAAGTCGACAGGAGATCCCGGCGCTTTCCCTACTCAAAGAAGAAGCTCGGAGGACAATTGAATGGACGCCGTGGGCCGAACTTGACCCCGACGTCGCAATCGCTTCTGAGCCCCAAACCGACAAAACCGAGGGCCACGGCGCCTACACAAAACACAAAACACTGCGACCCCAACAGCGACCATCGGACGACACATTCTTCTTCTTCTTCTTCTGACAGGGCACGCACCTCCGTGGCAGCGGCGGCGTCGTTGGGGGAAATGTAAGGGGCATCGTAGAGAGTCCCACGGCCGGGATGCGGCCTCTAAGCTTGGGGTTTTGCGCTCTGCTAGGAATGGAAGACATCGTGAGGGCCCCAGGACGTGGAATATATATCATGGCCAGTTCCCTTTCCTTCGCGGAAGAGGAGATTCTGTTTGGAGTCCTTAAGCTCGGTACGCTCGTGGCCCTTTCTGAAGTCTTTTTACTTTCTTTCTCACACTCCTTTCTTCTTTGCTTGCTCTTTGTAGTCAAACCTGCTGAGCAGGCCGTTCGTTTCTGGAAAACTCCATTTCGTTTCTTGAATAAACAGGCCCCTTTTTTCTTCTTCTTTCCTTTTGGGCCGAATTGAACACTCTTTTGATTCGTCCTCTCCTTGAAAACAAAGCAGAAGGCTGTGCTGTCGTGATACTTTCCTGTGCTGGATATCCATCATGATCTCCAAACTTTCCGTTCTCTTGGCCTATGCCAACGCCGTCGCCCTTGCGGGACCCGTCAAGACGTCCAGGGCCGTTGACCAGCTCAACCAGGCCTCCTTTGAAGAGGCTCAGCAGCGTGACGAGACTGCCACTCGGGCCTTCTCCGATGTCCGGATCACCACCAGCGACGGCCGGTGTCTCTTTGTTGACTTGCTCTCGGGCGACTTCAGGGCAAACCTCACTCCTCTGCAGGTGGCTGCCTGCGGGAGCACCGATGGCCAGGGATGGGATGTCATTACGGAGGGGAAGCACAATGATCAAGCTGGCACTGCGCTCTTGGTCAACACTCTCGTATGTTCTTAGAAGCCCTCCAATGATCACTCTAAACTTCGAGAACGTATTAACCGTTTGATATATAGTCTCAAGCCTGTGTCAGCTTCGACCCGAGGAGGGCTGCTGATTCCCAAGTCCACCTCTTCTCCTGTGGTGGTCGGGCTGATGGAAGCGGCGAGGTATCCAACTCGCAATTGTTCGGCTTTGACGGCAGCGCTGGCCCCCTTGCTCTGACCCCGAGGAATGCCCAGAACCAATGCTTGACTGTCAACGGGAATGTTGTTGCCATTGCCGGGTGCAGTGCTGCCGATGCGAACCAGGCATTCACTATTGCAGGCGCCACTGCTAGCGCTGGTGAAGGAGATGCTCAGGATGATGCTGAAACTGGAGATGACAACGAGGACAATGCCGGTAGCGGCGATGAGGCGGTTGTCGACGATGGGCAAGGCGGTAATGGCAACCAAACCGATACTGGAAGCAACGGTGGAAATAGGCGAGGCAACGGCCAAGGTAACGGTCAGGACAATGGTCGAGGCAATGGAAGGGGAAATAATACGGGCACCCGAGGTAACGGCCGTGTCCGTGGAAACGGCAGGGGCCGCAACCGAGGACAAGGAGGAAACCAAGCCACCGACTGCGCTCCCGCCCGTGTTGTCACGGTCACCGAGATTATTGAGGTCCCAGCTACCAAGGGCACAGACACCGCCGTCGTCACTGGAACTGATGCCGCTGTGGCTACCGAAACCACTGTTGCTACCGACTCTGAAGAAGCTCCTGAAACTACTGCCGAGGCAGCCACAACCGCTGAAGAGACCGGTGCCACTTCTACCACGGACGACCCGGCGGCTGTAACCTCTGCACCGAGCGATGCTACCACCACCGCCACTGGTGGTGCCGCTCTCGATGGCATTCTAACCGTCAACCCGACCGAACCCGTCCCAGTTTCTCGCGCTGGCGGTACTCTCAACCCCACGGACGCAGCTGAAGCTCACCAGTTCGACAACACGGCGACTCGTGCCTTCACCGGTGTCCAGATCCGATCCCCCCAGGGCCAGTGCCTCTTCGTGGATCCCACCGCCGGAGACTTCAGACAGAACCTTATCCCCGTGCAGATCGTCGAGTGCACTGGTAGCCCCAACGAGAAGTTCGATATCGTTACGGCGGGCAAGCACAACAATGCCAATGGCGCTGCTCTCATCGTTAGCAGCTTGGTACGTTTTCTAGATATTCTCCCCCAACCCCAATCTGGGCATTGGATTTTCTTTTCTTTTTCTTTTCTTTCCCTTTTTTTTTTTCGTTTTGGACTAACTTGAGACAATGTAGACCAATGGCTGTATCAGCTTCGACGGGCGAAGGCAAGCCGGCGACACCGTCACCATCTTTTCCTGCGGAGGCCGAGCCGCCGGAGGTAACGATCCCCCACCCCATACCCTCGTATTATCCACGAAACTCTCTCCAGATCTCGATTGCTAACGTACTTGAGCAGAGGGTGAAACCAACTCTGGCCAGCTCGTCCCTTTCAACGGCCAGACCGAGCTCGCCTTCGCTCCCGTGAGCGAGAACGGCCGGATCTGTCTCGTCGATGGCGCGGGCCGCGTTGATTCTAAGGCTTGCACTGGTGATGCCTCCCAGGTGTTTACCATCGTTGCCTAACCTTCCTACTTGGGGCAATTCATTTTCGGTGCCTGCGGGTATCACTACTTCTCTTCTTCTACTTTGTATTATATTACTTTTAGACAATGAAAACGACCTCGAGCAACGGAGCTGTTGAACTACAATTATACCTCGGCCAAATTGTAGATGCGAAGTAATGCCATGGACTACTCTCGATCTTTACTCTCTTAAGACTGGATCGACTGTCATATTGAAATAAGTATGTTGATGCTCTCAAGCTTTATCAACCGAATTCCATTTAAACTAGAACCACCTTCGAGCGCAAACCGAATCAAACCACTTCACCGCCTTCAATCGGGACCAAATACATTGTCTTAGAAACAGAAATAGGCAAACTGAGCCTCCGGGTATCATTCATGATTCAACTCCGCGCTGAATAAAAACGGATGCAAATAGAAAGGAAAATGAAAAGAAAAACGAACAAGAAACCTCAAAATAGGAAAATGCCTCTGAAAGAAAAAGAAAGAAACCGAAACTCGAAAGAGAGAGAGAAAAAAAAAGAAGGAAATAGAATAATGAAAACAAAAGAACTAGACCCAGTAGTGGGACTCATGCTGTTCCTCTGCTCCCTGGAAGCTTCCCTCACCGTTCTCATCATCGTTGTTGTTCGCAATTCGTCTGCGCTTAGAAGGAGAAGGACGTTCATCGTCAATCCCATCGTCCTCGGCACCATCGCCGCCGTTCGCAGATCGTTTGCGGTTGAAAGAAGAAGGACATTCATCGCCAACCTCATCGTCGTCCGCGAGTCGTCTGAGCTTAGATGAAGCAGGACGCTCGTCGCCAATCCCATCGGACTCGTCGTCATCACCGTCCGCAATTCGTCTGCGCTTAGAAGGAGCAGGACGTTCGCCGTCAACCTCATCGGACTCATCTCGCGACCTCTTGCTGCCACGGCTGCTGGGCTCGGTACGGTTCTCATCCTATTTGAACCGGCCGCGGACGCATGAGGGAGTTGAGAAAAGTGGGCTTGGCCTCGGCTTGGGATAGGGGGTCTGCTCTCGTAGGAGCACAGGACCGGTGTAGCCGTGGGCGCGGATTTTCTGGCGAGTCTTCGATGATACCACAGCGGGAGCGGGCTCGGGAGTGGGCGCCTCTTCGGGATCCTCACCCTGGGAGTCCTCATCCTCCTTCGACAGTTCGCCAAGATCTTCAGCATCATCATCATCAAATTCGATCGATGGCAGCGGAATGTCCTCTGGTCGGATGGCTTGGGTAGATGAGGCCCTAAAATCCTCTTCGCTGATCTCTTCGAGTTCGTATTCGGAAGAAGGGTAGTCGCCATGGTCATCGTCGACGTCATCATCGTCGTCACTGAACTCAGTCGATGGGGTGGTAGGCGTGGTAGGGGTAGTTGGGAACGGCGGATCGAACAGGAGCCGGGGGTCTACTCCCTGTCGTCGATACGCACGGTCCTCGGAGTCATCACGAGCCGTGGAAGAAGAAGGGATTTGCTGGTGGGTAGTGGGTTCTTCGGCATCGTCCTCCTCCTCTTCGACCTCGGGCGTTCGGACGGCCCAGGACTTCTCACGCAGCTCCTCTGGCGTGCGCGACAGAACGTTGCGAGGGTTGGCAGCGTTCAAAGCAGCAAGGAGATCTTCCCGAAGTTCGACAGGGACTTCGGCGGCGTTGTCGCGATCAAGCTCCAGATCGTCGTCTTCGTCGTCGTCGTCGTGGTTGGCGAGCTCTGGGACGCGGCCGCCGGGGAATTGATCGGGCTCTACAGCCCGTAGAAGCCCACCAACGCGGATCGAAAGATCCACGTTCATAAAAAAAGAGATATAGCGTGCAAATTTCACGCATAGTTGGCATGGAGATCGGGTGATGTTGATCTCCAGCGACGGCTTGTCGCCTGGGCCCCAGTTGTGGCGCCTGACCTTTTCAAGGTCGTACAGGCTGATCTCGTCGAACTCTTCCGGGAGCTGGCCAATTCTGGCCAGAAGAGTCGACACCGCAAAAGCGGCCAGCTTCTTCTCACAGTGGGAGCAATGCCACCTCCCGGCGTGGCCGCGGCTCTTCGGGCCGTCGAAGATGCTCCCCACTCTCAGGCCCATGATCTTGGCCAGGTGCTTGACGTTGTCCACCCACTCCGGGCCGAGCACCATATCGGCGTCTCTGGGGTGGCCAACCCCACCGGAGAAGGTGGCAGCAACGAGTTGCTCCTCGGCGCCTTGCTGATAAGCAAGGACACCAGCAACTCGGTTGCCCGTCATGTTCACCCTTGGGCCCGCAAACGATCCTTGGAGGACGTAAACGTTGACCCCCGCGGCAGTCCACTGGAATAGCATGTTGGACATGCCGCTGGCCACGTACGTTCCTACGCAAGGCATCGTGATTGCTCGGAGACTCTGGAGAAGAGGATGAGTTAGCACACTTGGTCAACACCACAAGCACGACTTTCACGGCCAGTTTGACCATTGTAACGAACTGATGATAGATTGGAAAGGTTGCGATGCGTCCGCAATGTGCCACCGACGTGAGAAGGGGCCTTGTAGAAGAGTAAGCTAGACCAGCTGGCGGGATCTTCGATAAGGACGAGGTGGATGTGATAAGTATGGGTATGGGATAGAAATATGAAATAGAGGGATGAAGCAGACGTAGGAGAAGTGGGTAAGAAGTAGCAGGGGGTAATGACAAAAATAAGAACAGAAGATGATAATATGTGTATGGAGAGAACTTGTTCAACCGTAGGGCATGGGCTGAACTGGGGTAACGACGAGAAAATGAATAAGAAACATTGAAAACTGGGGAGAGGGACGAGAGCCTTTCTGAGAACAGCATGGTCCCCTTCTTGTTTGGAAGGAATGGTTCAGAAGGCCTTGTTCAATAGGGGTCTGAATAGAGACTTGAGAGAATGGAAAATGTTCAATATACCTTAATTGGATGATCCGAAAGGGAAGTCGCGAACCGCTGGACTCGATTCCGGGTCGTAGGTGGTCAATAAGCCAAGCTCAATAGACCTCGCGGGAGCTGCCTGCCGAATCGAGAGAATGGAAGTCGTCAAATCGAGGTCGGGGAAACGAGCGTCGGTGATAATGGTGTCGAGTCGATAGAATGAAAGAGGAAATATACGATGAATGACGAGAGATCGAACAAACAACTGATAGAAGAGAGCAGAGAATGAGAAGGTGTCTTCTAGCTCCTTTGATCAGGTAGGCGATGAGTAAAATGAAGAATATAGAAGAAGCAGAGAATGAAAGGCGATGTCTGCTTCCTGCCAGTTGGATCAAGCCGGTGATGGATAGAATAAAGTATGAGGAGTAGAAACAGAGAATGAAAATCGATGTCTGCTTCTTTCCAGTTGAATCAAGCTGGTGATGGATAGAATAAAGTATGAAAATAAGAAACAGAGGAAGACAGGCGACGTCTGCTTCTTGCTGCTTGGATCAGGTAGGGGATGGATAGATTGAAGGAGGAATTGAAGAAACTGACAAGGAGAAGAATGTGTCTGCTCCTTGCCACTTTGATCAGGTTTGGGATTGAATGAGTAAAGGATGAAGAGAAGAACCTGAGAAGAAGAGGAAAATGTCTGATTCTTGCTGGCTTGACCAGATTTTAGATGGAATGAATAAAGGGTGAAGAGAAGAAGCAGTGAAGAAGGGAGAAGAGAAGAACCAGAAAAGAAGAGGAAGATGTGTGATTCTTGCTGGCTTGATCAGGTTTGGGATGGAATGAATAAAGGATGAATAGAAGAACCAGAGAAGAGGAAGAAGATGTCTGATTCTTGCTGGCTTGACCAAACCTGAGATAAATAACTGGACTCAAAAGAGATGTAAGAATGGCATCAAGGGAGAGAGAGGATTTGAACAAGATAAAATGGTCACAGTGTCAGAGAGGATGTGAAGTCAGATGGAACTGGTGAGCTTGAAAGAATAAGAGGTTGAAAAGAGGAAGAGAGTCATTTGGGATTTGGAACTTATGATGGAGGAAGCTGGATCTAGGTCTGGAGGTAGGGGACAGGAAGGAAGGAAAGAAGAAGGCTTCTGCTCATCATAAACCAGAGGTCGGACGCGAGAGGCATCACTTACACTGAACATGATGGTAACTGGGTTGTGGTGTCCCCCACCACTTCCATGGGCTGTCGGTAGTCTGGGAAGGAACCCGGGGCCTTCGACTGGAGCAGGGCGAGGGGGATCTAACATGCATACCCAGGACAATGTCGAGTCTGATACAGAGTCACTTCACCTCGAACAAGGGCTCCAAGCATTCCCTGGATGGAAACTGCCTAGACAAAAGGGTCACTTCAAGTTGGGTCAAATCCAAGCAAGTTACAAGCATTTACTGTGTCAAGATCGAGGTATGTGAACGTGTCTTATGACGGCATGAAAATGCTAACCTGCCAACCTTTTAAAAACCGTGTACGCCATCCTCGATATAAGTGACCCGATGCCATGGTAGCAAATCAATATGAACATGACATGAAGCTTTTACTCGTCATCATCCTCATCCTCCTCATCAGCCTCAGCAACGGTTTGCGCGATACCTAGTTGTCAATGTTAGTGGATGTGCCAATTGGGATGATAATCTGAATAATGAGACCACATGGGAAGGAGTAGAAGAGAAGATTATAGACATACGGTCAAGATCACGCTGGCCGGCCTGGGTAATCCTGCGTCCGCCCTTCTCCTCATCCTGCTCAACAACACCGATCTTCTCGAGGGCCTGGAGGATCTTGCGGTCGACGCTGCCGGAGGCATCGACGTGCCTCGAGGGGCGGACACCCCTGTTCTTGGCGGAACCGTGGACCTTTCGGAGACGGCCAACACCGACAGTCTTTCGGAGGTAGACGTGGCGGGCGACGGAAGCGGCACGAACGTAGAACCAGTCGATGTCCTGGGGAGGAAGCTCCTTGGCAGGGCCAGTCTTGACGAGCTCAACCCATCCTGTCCAACCAGTTAGCGACAAATTCTGTTTTAAGAATCGAGCCGAAGAGACACAAATGGCTCTAAGCTATCTATAGAGAGGTAAGAGAAATAGAGCAAGGGGGAAACAAACCTGGGATGGGGAGCTTGCCCTGGCGCTTCAGGAAAGCCGCGTAGGCATTGATGAACTTTTGCGCCTGGAGACAAGGGAAACCCACTGAATTAGCATTATTCCGTCATCAGAAGTCTTTCGACTCCCTCACGCCTGCTCCTGATCCTGAGAGAAAGACATTGCAACATCTTTCTTGGTTTCTCAGCACAGAGATATGTGGCACCTCCCCCGTGGTTGATTGGACTTATGCCATCGAGTTCATCTCAGAACTTGGCCGAGGCAAATGGCCCAAGGGGAGCCCATATATGTGCGATGTGCGTGCTTTTTTTCCTTTTGCGTGTCCGGATAATTGAGGTTAACCTACTTCGACGTCGCGAACAGAAACTCCGCCAGGCATGTTTGCGGTATTGATCTGGAAAGATGGATGGGTGATGTGGTGGGATGTCGGATTGGCGATGTTGAATTTCACGGAGTCGGGAGTTGAAGTTCTTAAAAAAAAAAGAGAAATATTAAAGTGGTGTTGCACATCCTGGCGGGGCTAGCGCTAGGGCTTGGTCGATTTCTACGTTATTAGTCATCATCGCTAGTTCCAGGTACTGTGTGAAATAAGGACGATTTTATTGTTATTAACACTGTCAATAATATCACTGATGCTCGGGACCCGACTTCAGATGGTCACCAGCTTATTTGACATTGAATTTCCTACTTGACAAGAGCAGAATGTGTAAGGGCCCAGATGACATCCGCAGATGGTTTGTTGGCACAAAACTTCAATTTAGAAAGCTAGATGAGACACTACTTCTCAAATCTGAATCGACAATTCCTTGAGTGTCTAGCGAGGTTATCCCGCCGAACAAAAGCGTGAGTGCATCCTAGATTGGGGCAGTTGATCCTGGGGGAAGGGAAGTGGGTGGATTGGTGCCTTTTGAAGTCCTTTACATATCTTGCGGTGTAATTGCAGCCGATAAAGGCACACTTGTAACGGTTGGCCAGGTCTGCAACTTCAGGGAGAGCAGTGAAATCTATCCCTTCTAGATGCAAAATCCTCGTGCCAGTTTCACTTGTGTTAGGTTGGTTCCTGTCCCCTGCCTCCATCGAGGTTTCATCGTGTCACCCAGTCCCGTGGACTGGTAGCCAGTTGACGGTGCCCGTTCTTGTTTCAAGAATTTTTCGGTTAGTTCGAGTAAACGTTGAAAATCGCCATCCATGGGGTCCTGGGCAAATATTTCAGGACTCGTCTCCACATCTCGTCGTCCCCAGTTTGTGCCTGAATGGGGTGCTCTTCTTTTAACCAATCCTAGAAGTAGTACGCTAGATGCGAGGAAAATGATGGAGAGGAAGAAAAGTACGACTCCGAATTGGTAGATCGCGGGTGTAGTGGTAACCACTCGCCTCCCATTAGAGATCTTGCTCAGTTCACGGGCAATAAATCTGCGGAAAGGGTGCAGAGAGTTCACTTTGACATGGGGAGGAGGCGGAAGAGTAATCCTCGCGGCTTCTTCGCAACCCGAAGTCCCCTCACCCCCCTTCTAGAAGGTGATTTCGTGTTAGAAACATTTGATTGGTTTCCTGTCAGCACGAGGGGCTGGAATGGAGAGAGGGAATCTTGCCAACTGTTCGTGACACTGCTCAATGTAGTCCTTCAGCGCGGTCCACTCAGCAAGTTTGAGCGCCTTCCTGGATATTTCCTGGCCGTTGAACCCTGGAAGGAGGGCTACTATGGCGACGACCATGCTGATGAGTGCAACAATCCATCCCGTTACTGCCAAGTAGTGGTCCGAGACCCATTTTCGGAGGCTGTCTGCAAAGCTATCAGCCTTTTGCGGTAGAGATGTGGAGGCTGGTTCCGGCGTGCATGCTCGGGTCACTGCGTTCCCTGGCCTCGCAGGGGGTCTCGCAGTGGCTGTCGCCATCAAACCGCGGAGAATGGAGGGGTGTACTGATCGTGGGCTCTACAGCTTTAAAAATCAAAAGTCTTGATCGGATGAGATGAAAGACTATGCCGATGCTAGTTACTCGTGCAAAAACAGAGAAGATACGCACCGGTATTTAACCGTGAGGCAATTGAGGATCTAAGTCTCGCAAGGTTGTCGACAGTGTCGACACGACAGCCTTGAAGGAAGATGCGTCCGGGTTCGGGAGGGGGACGCCCGACGACGAAATGATGCGCCGCCCTTCGTGGCTGTGTCCCAGCGAGAAAGATGGACAGTGGTCAATGACGTTCCCACGCCTTGGCGTCTTAAAAGCTGCAGGAAGTGGAAATATTGTCATTTGCGTCATGCCATATCCCTTCTGAGCTGATGGCCTCTCGTTCAAAGCAAGAAAAGACCACGATGCTTGCACCGAGTACTGACCCTAGCTGCGTGAAATAACATCACCAAATCGCATTAGAAGTATTGAATCGCCAATAGTAAATCCAGTTCTACATGACATGCAATCATCCTCCCATGCGCCTAGATGAAGCTTTAGCTCTAACCAATGCAAAGCCGAATCCCAGTCGTTCCACGTCTACTTATAATACAAGGGGTGTGGCTTACCCTCTTCCTCTCTCTCCCCTCAAGACGAATATTGAATCTCTAGACCCAAGGTCCTAAATGGCTGATCCGGGTTCCGCAAATCAATCCCACTCCCAACACTATACAGCAACGACTTCACCCTCCCCTCCCACAATATCCCTATTCTATTCTGCCCGAACCTCGCCTTAATCACCCCATTATACTCATCGTCATCGTCCTCCTTCTTCTTCTCCTCCGGTACACTCTTCTTCTTCCTCGGTAGACTCCTCCTCTTCGGCACAGTCTTCTTCTCGACCACTTCCGCCGTCTTCACCTCGGGCTCATCGAGCCTCCACTCTAGCTTAGCCTGCAAACTTCTACTCCACGCCTTCGCCACAGCGGGATCAACAACAGCACTCGCAAGAGCACCCGCCTCCTCCTGCGCCGCCGCCGCCGCCGCCGTCGTCTCGTCTTCCACGGGCCTCAGGAACTCCTTGCGCCAAAGCTCCACGCCGACGGACCAGTTGCTCTCGTAACTATACACGTTGAAATCCAACATCGTCGCGAGGCTGCAGTGCCGGCCCGCCATGACCGAGTAGCTCGCGCGGATGCTGCCCATCAGGGGGTTCAGCGTCAGCGTCGCCGTGAGCGGCGTGCCCCTGTAGGAAGGAAGCGTAGCGAAGCGCAGACCGCAGCTGATGCCGCCGGATTTGTTGAGCGTGCCGTAGTATATCTCCCCCCCGGCTGTAAAACGACCGTATATCCGCTCTCGATCCGTACCGTTCCCGTTACTCGGGGGTTCCGGAGAACCGTTCTGGTGTGGTTCCTTCGCGTCCCCGCCAAAGTTGTACACGCCTCTCAGCCCCAACAATCCGCCGTCCGAAGACGCCAGACCTTCCACGGCATATTTCCCCACGTCGTACTGCGCAAGACCGAGCAGCGAACCGCCATTCCTAAGCGCCTTCGAGGACACGGCGCGTAGTTGGAGCTGCAAGCCCGAAGAAAACCTCTTCACGACGAGCGCTTCCAACAGTGACTGAGGCAGATATAACCTCCCGTACAGCAAGGACGGTCCGTCCTTGACAATGGGCTGTATCGCCTGGACGGGGTCGCGTCGATGGAGCTGTCGTAGGGTTCTATAACCGCGGCACAGGCTCGGGAGCGAGAGGGACTCTGATTGCGGCGTGAATTGGTCCTTGAGGGGGACGGAGGAGTAGAGGTAGGAGACGGAACCGTCGACGATTCCAACCGAACCGAGCTGGTATGATGTCGCGAAGTGGGGCGTGGCGAGAGAGGAGAGATTTAAGCGGAGACCTTGCGGAGTGGAGAAACAGAGGAGTTCTATTCCAATGCGATGCGAGTCAGAGATCCTCTCCCTTCCGAAAACAGGGTTAAGAAATAAACGGGCATGGAAAAGAAGGAGTCGACATACCATGTGCCGTCGAATTCAAGGTCGAGTATGAATTGTCCTGGCTCCACCCTGTCGCATCGTAGAAGGCGTTCTGGACATAGACCATAAACTCCCTCATCGTGTCTGGATTATGAGTCTCACGTCGAGACCTCCGCCTTCGTTGCTATAATGGCATGCGTAAATTTTCTGTTCGTTAAAGCTGTTTAATGCTTCGCAATTGATGTCGCGGGTGGCATCGGCCAGGGACATGAGAGGTTGATCGCAACCGACCGGAGTCGGTAGATGTTCGGGAGAAACAATGGACATTGACACCAGTGAGACTTGAGCCTAACACCGCCCCCCGCGATCATTCTCCAGATTGGGACCAGTGAGGATGACCTTCATCGGACGCTGATGTCCCCCACATAACGCTGGTGGTATTTTTAAGATTACGATTGAGTCGCCGCTCCCCTACTGATGAAGAGTATTACGCGACATGCTACAAACACTTGCAAGAAATGCCCCCAGCTTTCGGTTGAGAATCACTTGAAGACACGGAAACATAAGATTTAAACCATCGGGACTCCCTTTCAGCCGCCGCCTGCTACCGAATTTCAACAAATCTCTTTAAAATTCTCCGAAATTATCGTGCAGAAAACACACCCAAAACCACACCTTTTCTCAACCGCTGGATCGTACACTAGAGTAGCACGGAGGAGAGGAGCAGGTGGTAGTGGCCGTGGAGGAGTAATTTCTTCTCCAAACACGTAGACCGACCCATTTTCCACGCCTGCAGGGATTCCATCAGGCCTGTGACGCCGTTATGACCAGTCGCTAGCTCCTGCCCGCCCACGAGGGGAACATCGTGAACCGGAGCTAGATGGTTTGAGGCGTTCAAGCGACCGGGGGGCTCTGCCACTCCAACATAAAACTACGAAGTACAGCGCGATGTCGCCATTTTCCCGCTATTGAAATAAGTCTAAAATGACGGCAGCGCTTGGATCACAACAGCCTAACCACTTCGACGCTTCGTGGGATATTTTTGAGGGGTTTATTTTAACTCGTTCAAACAAGAGGAAAAAAAGGGGGGAGAGAAAAAAAGAAAGAGGAGTTCTCATAATATATTAGTGTAGTGTACTGGCATCAGGGGAAGGAGACTACCTGCCCCTCCCCTCCTTCGGCGTTCAAAACTCGCGCCGCTTTCTTATGTGCAAACATTATTTCTTCTTACCCTCCTCCTTCAACATCTGCCGTCTTCTCGAGGCTCGAATTACCGGTTTACCCCTTATCTTGGACCTCTTGGCACTCTTCTAGACATCCTGGACCATGGTTCCCTGCCAGGTCCTCTCGACCGCCGTCTCAGGATCCGTCCAGTTGACGGGCTTGTGGATACGCACCGCCCACAGGAAGTAATCTTCGAGGACGAGAAGGTTCAAGAGGATGCCGTTTGCGTTCCACGCGATACCGCATACAATGGCACCGGCGACGGCATCGAGGACGAAATGGTTCGCAGTTGCGACAATGGCGGCCAGGATGATGGTGGGGTAGGACATGCCCAAGAAAACGATGGCGAGACGCTTCCACGAGGTCGATCGCAAGCCGGCGATGGGGAATGTCGCGATTGTCAATCCGATGAGAAGAGAGTATCCGAAATGGAGAGATGGCATGGCGGCTGATGGGGGGGGCAAATTTTGTTAGCATTGATGCTACTTGTTTTTAGGGAAAGATCACGAGCCCCCAATGCGAGGCACAACTAAACTCACCATACTGGTTACAGAACTTGTTGGTAGTCCAGACACTCTTCTCACCGTCGGCACTATGGACGGTATCGACGAATCCGAAACTCTTCGCCTCGACCGCGTCAGGACCGTCATAATCGGGGTCGCTCAGCAGGCGGGGTGGCATGCAGGGCCACAGGGTGAACACGATGAAAGCGATAAGGTTGCACAAGGCCATCGTTCGTCGGCGAGCTTCGTAAAGCATCGGTCCCGAGCTTCCTCCAATCGAATTATCGGATCCATTCGACTTGACGAGAGCGCGTCGCTTGCGAGTGGTGGTGAAGTAGTACAGGAGTACAAGGAAGAGAATCGTTCCAGGGATATGGATGAAGGAGTAGGTACGGTTGGTCCATCGCATCAAGTTGGGTCGGTGAAGGAACCAGTCCTGGATTGGTCGCTCAATGAAGATGCCAAGAGCTTGCTCGATGTGAACAAGTTGCAGAGCATGCTTTCGGGCAACATCTACAGTTCCCTCAACAAGGGTGAGGGCTGTGAAGGCTCGACCAAGTTGGTAGACCTACAAAAAGAGAGAAGAGAGAATGAGCGTGACAAAGCCCTTGCAGGAGAGAGGTGCTGAACTGCAAGACAATGGAGTGTAGACATTGGCCTGTTGGGGGAGCACAACCACGCCAACCACTCGTCACGAAGCAGGAGGAAGGGGGGG
>JUDQ01000222.1:0-58906 GCA_000812075.1 Scedosporium aurantiacum
TCTACTTTAAATATAAAAAATATAAAATTTTAAAATTTATTTTTTTCTTAATTTAGTTATAGAATTAATTTTAATAATTTGTATTAAAAATAGCTTACAAGGGTCTAGAAGAGGAAATATAATATGAACTTTAAATATCTCTTAATATTTAGATTCTTATACTTTATATATATAAAATATACTAATATAAAAATTATACTATTTTTAGATAATTAGATAATAATTAATTAATACTTTTAATAATATTATTAAAAATATTCTTAAAAATTTCAATTCTTCGTAAAAAAATTTAAAATTTATTATATGTATTCTTTATAAGTATATATATTTAATTATAATTTTATTATAATTTTATTTTTTCGTACTTGTTGTAGTATTTTCTAAATCTGGATCTGAAAAGTGGCCGGTTGGTGGGGTGGCCGGTTGACAGGGGTCTTGACTTACCACAAGATTGACGCAATTTGATCTTTTACTGAACCATGGCCACGGCTTGTGTTTTTATCTCATCCTCACTTCTTGAAAACAAAGGCTCGGAAGACACGTCAGCCTTTTCTGTTCATAGTCTGAATAATAGTTCAGTCCATACATTATATACACCCAAGAATCACACCAAACTTTACTCGCTGCAAAATGGCAGGCATCGCTCGGGAATAACAGGAGTCCATGTGGAATCGTTGAGGTAGTAGCAGGCTATCTAGCTGGAACAAGCTTGGCGGGCCCATCGGGCAATTTTGTAGGCCATGCAAGCTCGGAATGTTTCTCAATCATCAGATGGTCAAACAATAATCCCTGCTGGATGGTTCGAAGATGTCGAGATCCCTGCTTGCTTTTACTGCAAGTGCCCTGCTACCTTGGGGCCCCTGATCCGAATTGCGTTGCCCATCCATAATAGCCAGCGAAGACAAGAGATCCAGTGCGTGGGCCGGAGACGTCACGACTCGCGTCCAAAGGACTAAGTAAGTCAGGGGCGAAGATAAAAGTCAAGATGCTTCCACTTCAGATTTCCGCAGTCCCTCGACACCGTTTCTGTCGCAGGCGAACCGCATTCTTTTTCTTCCCTGGGTTGATTCCAATTCCTTCTTTCATAGGCCTTGTGCCATCATACTTTCATTATCAAGCTTCCACTATCGTCATCTTCACAGAGTGAAGCTGGGACACTCCTTTTTTTCAGCTACAAGTCATTCACTTCATAAAGTCTCTTACCCTTCAGACTCGAATCGCTTCTAGCCGATTAGATTTTTTTCAATTTTTTTTTCATTCATATTCTTTCTTTTCATTTCTTTTTTCTCCATTCCCATCACTCTAGCCCCAATGACTCTAGGACCCAGGCTCTTCCTCCTCGGCTCTCTCGCCACCGCTGCCCTCGCCCACGGAACCGTGACCGGCTTCCTCACCGACGGCAAGTACAACGGCGGCTTCCTCCTCAACTACTACTACGCCAAAGTCAACGGCCAAGCCGTCCCCGACACCGCCGGCTGGTACGCTGAAAACCTCGACAACGGCTTCGTCGCGCCCGACCAGTACGGCTCGGCCGACATCGTCTGCCACAAGAACTCCGCCCCTGGAAACATCGCGGCCACTGTTGCCGCCGGCGGCACCGTTGAGTTCCAGTGGACGAACTGGCCCGACTCGCACATCGGGCCCGTCCTCACCTACGTTGCTAACTGCGGCGGCGACTGCACAAACGTCGATAAGACCACGCTCAAGTGGATCAAGATCGACGAGGCTGGGTATGATACCGCCACGAAGGAGTGGGCTGCTATCGCTTTGATTAAGAACAACAATACATGGATTACGACAGTACCTGCGTCCTTGGCCCCTGGCCAGTACGTCTTCCGCCATGAAATCATCGCTCTCCACAGCGCTCAGTCGGCCAATGGCGCCCAGAACTACCCCCAGTGCATGAACATAGAGATCACTGGTTCCGGCACCGACAATCCGGTGGGAGTCCTCGGAACCAAGCTCTACACGGCCAACGAGCCCGGCATCCTTTTCAATCCGTATACGACTATCAACAGTTACACTATCCCCGGACCTGCCCTCTACTCTTCCGGCTCAGGCGGCAGCAGCGAGGGGGGCAACGGAGGCAATAACGGTGGCGGAAACGGCCCGACACCTACAACCACGGCCGTTGTTGTTCCTTCTCCCTCTCCCTCCACCGCCGGCCCCAGCACCTCCTCCGCCCCCGAGGAACCCGATCCTACCGTCTCTGTCCTTCCCATTCCTTCCACAGGCGCGTGTGCTGAAAGTGGCTCCAACCTGCCTGAGACCTTCACTCTCGATACCTTCATCACCTGGCTCACGTGCGTGTCCGGGAATAAGAACGCTCGTCGCCATGCCCGCGACGTTGCTAGGTATTGAGGAGCGTGGAGCACTTGGACAACCGATGACTTGTAGATTTTTCGATTTCGATTTTTTTTCTTCTTCTTTTAACTTACTTTTCTTTTGGGCTTAGTCGGTTCGAGGCAATAAGCTCCCCTTGGTTTCCTGTATATTCTTTTCTTCTTCCTCGTATCTGTACCACAGAAAGATGAACCGATTCCATCTTCTTAGAAACTTTGGAGAATGATGGTACTGCTTCGCAAAAAAATATTCCGTATTGTGTTGTCCATTTTCGCTAGTAATACTTGAGGGCACCATCCAGAAAAGGCCTCTTTTGGGTGGTAACGACAACGCTCACATTGCCAGCCACTTCTTAGGGGAACCGGGTCACCGACGGCCCCCTCTCAGGGTTTTCCCCTCTACCGCCTTCTTTCGTTTAACCTCGCCCGAATTATCGAGTTATGTAGATCGGAGTCTTCTTCTTGCCGACTTTTGCCCCCCCAGTCACCGTCAGTGAACTCATCTTCAGCTGGGACGGGAGGAGAGGACAGGAAGAGGTTCGAGGGAGAAGGAAGGGGAAGAGGGAGGAGCATGAAGACGGTAGATCGTCCGCGGATAGGTCAACGCTGCCCTCCTGCTAAGAGAGCGACGGCCAAGCCATAAATCCATAACTGTCACGACCTGCTCCCCGTCGCCCGGCTTCGTAATCCAGACACTAGTGGCGGAGCGGTCAAGCTCAGCCGCCGTCTTCGCTTCTTGATTGGGGCTCCTTGCGTGGTGCAAGTCCAGACAGATCACCGTACAGATCTTTTCCTTAGATTCGGTGAAGTACGCTTGGTACCTCGCGAGATCCTCCTGCTGAAAGCCTAGGCTGCAATTCACTTCCCTAACCACGGAAGGGAGAGGGATTTATAGGCTGCCGAACTAAAAGTCTAACTTTGGATAGGAGGCTAACACTAATGAATCGTCGCCTATGGTACCGAGGACTCGATGGCTCGCGTGCAGCCAGAGCTGGTTATGGATATCGCTATGGAGTGTGATGCCACTTCTTCTAGAATCGTGCCTCCGTGTTTAAAATGTAGAATGCTTACGTCGTATGAAAACCCCCTAGCTTGCAAGCAGGTAGGGGATTAAGTGGAAGAATCTGTAAAACTCTTCTGCAGGTAGAATGAAGGTGAGGTTGAAATAAGACGTAGGTGTGGAAGGATGAGTTAGAGAAGGTATTGTCGCGTTAATTGTACTCAGGTAGAACTCGCCCTTCACCAAGATGTGGGTATGTGATGATGTTATTCTACTTTTTACCTTGTTCTCTCTCTCTCTCTCTCTCTCTCTCTCTCTCTCTTTTCTGTCTTCTCAATTGATTGTTTATTTTTTTCACCTGCGAGGCGCTGGCATGAGTCTGTGAGGATGTCAACGGGAGGAAATCAGCCCTTCCAATGAGCAGGCTTGCAATGTGGTCGTTCTCGGCTTTCCCATCCAATTCAGACACTTGACTCTTTCCCCTCATTTCTACACTCTTTACCTCGGTATTTTACTTTACTTATTTTCTATGTAAATTTGGTTTGGAGCGCCGCCAGAGGACATTTCCTATGACTCTCTCCATAAGATTAGACGCCAGTCATGAGGATGGGAGAGGGGCTGATGGTATTATTCCAATCAATACAAATTTGTCTCCTTCGTACACGGGTCAGTTCCCAGTTGTGATCGCCGTTGAGCGATTGAGCGGCGCCGGGATTCACCTCAGATCATCTGCGGCTGGCCAATTCTACTGTCCTGCCCTGGGCGCTGAGAGCATCTATCATCAATGTTAAGCCTGTTGACTTCTAGTTCATGGGTAGATCAGCCAGGACAACACACAATACTCCGCAGATTCCTCGGAAACCGCCTGGCTTGGCCAGCTCTGTGGCTAGTTTTTCCGCGGGTAGGGAGAGAAGGATGATGATTGATGGGTGACCTTGGTATACTGCGGCTTCCGGTGTGATCCAATTCCTCCAACACACTCAACACCGAGACGAGCAAAACCGAGCATACGATCCCGGACGGTTATGGCACCATGCGCACCGCATTTGGCCAATGTATCCTATTTTGGCACATTTGGATGTGACAGAACAAATAGTTTGCATGCGGAGCGTTCTCTCTTCTGCCCAAATAGGCCTAATTAGGACAAATCGAGGGTTTGTGGCTGGGCCTACCAGGTCAGGTGGCTCCACGGGTGCAGGAGGCGCAATGTGACAAGCTGAGCGGAGGGCGAGAAGAGGCCTGTGATTTGTCGATTTCGGGCGGCAAGAAGATTTAAGGTTATTTAGTGGCAGTGCTGCTACTGCTGCAGGGAGGAGAAAATTGGATTCTGGAATCCGTGATGTGGAGTCAGACTGTATCAGAATGTATCAGAATGGATCGGAATGTATCCTTACAGCTAAAGTCTGCAGAGAGATACAAGTATATCATTACGTAATCACATTTGTCCCACTTCATAAAAATTGATTGAATCCCACGAGAATCGATGCTCGATTGCGCTTGCGGTGCTCCTTCCTCATCTGAATAATCGTGCATGTCGCCGACTCTCCGAGAAATCGACATCGAAATCGAAATCGAGGCATCTCGCACTTTTCTCGGGAGTCTCCAGTCACCAAGGTCAAGGTTTCTGGGGCACTTCCTCTACATCCTCATCGCGGTTTGAGCCCTGCGTGGTGAGGCAAATCACGTTTCAGAGCCCAATGCGAAGAGCCCGAGCCGCCATCCTGCGCGGATTAACGTTGGACCGACACTGGCAAGACCAATCACGTCGTCTTGATTCTCGAGACATCGTGAGACTTGTCGACTTTGTGGTGTGTTTTGCTGCTTGTCGCTGCAAGGGTTGGCAAGGGTCTGTTACTGCTCCGCCTCCTAGATCGGCCATCGGCCGATGATTGGCAAGAACCCGAAAGGTTGTCTGCTTGCCCCATCCCCATGTCCATCTCCATGTCCTGTCAGAAGGGTGGAGGACGGACTCAAGTGACCGGAGATGCAGATTGTCAAGGGGGGGCTTGACCCAGGGAGGAGGGCAGAAGCGAAAGGGAGACACGCAGGGTTGCAGAAAGTCTAATGCCTGCCAATGCTTAATGCTAACGTTAATTTTGCTGTACCTCTCAATATCTCGCCCAGTCTGTTCCTTTTTCTCCCTCTTTGTCCCCCTTCATCCAATCTGATCGAGAATCTGCCGGCGGTTCTGTGCATCGTCGAATTCCTCTCTCTCTTCCTCTCCCTCCACTCCCTCTCGTTCAAGTTCAATTCTCTTCCTCGGATGCTGGAAATCCACTCTTTGTATATACCTTTCTAATTTTGATTTCTTGCCTTTATTCCGAGCCCAAACTTGCGACGACTCTATTTTCCAGTCTTTTCCACAGGAAAAAAAGAAAAAGAAAAAGAAAAAAGAAGAAAAAGAAGACGAGCAAGCCAAATCACGACAAAACAATTGAATACCGAAACAGAAATCCACGACAACAACACAATGGTCTCCCTCAAATCCCTCCTCGCGGCGTCCCTCGCCCTCGCAAGCCACTCCCTCGCGCAAAAGACCATCCAGATTCTCGCCATCCAAGATCTGTCCCTCGCCGACACCTTCGTCTACAAGCCCAACTCCGTCACCGCCAACATCGGCGACATCGTCGAGTTCCACTTCGCGCCCACGGGCTTCCTGCCCTCGAACCACACCGTTGCGCAGGGGACTTTCGAGAAGCCCTGCCAGCCTATGCCTAATGGGTTTTACTCGGGGAACGTGACTGCGCCGCCTGATACTCCCCTTGGCGAAGCTGTAAGTTGCTCCCACGTTCAGAAATGTGCCGAAGAAGAGAAGAAAACAAGTATCGCGGGGCTATGGGCTGGGGAAGTCCAATACATACAGAAAAGAAGTCGAGAAGCTAACCATCATCCCCCGGAAAAATAGGAGTTGGTCTTCCAAGTACAGATTCAAACCACCGATCCCCTGGTGTTCTACTGCACCACCGGCCAGCACTGCACCCGCGGAATGTACGGCGTCATCAACCCCTCGTCCAACCGAAACCTCGCCTCCTACAAGAAGATCATCACCTCCCACGGTCCTGCTGGCGTGCCTCCCCGCATCAACGGCGGCAACCTCGTTCAGAACCCCGGCGCCATCAACCAGGCCGCTCTCGTGGCCGGTGCGTCGACGTCCTCGGCGATTTCGATGCTTGGTGTCGCGGGCGCCATGGCCTTTGCGGTGTTGATGGCATAGATTCAGTGGAATGGGTTGGGATTTGACGATGCGGAGAATGGCAGACATGAAGACACGAATGTCGAATGAGTCAAGCGGGGCGTGAGGACATGAGGTGGAAGAGCAAAGAGAAAACAAAGAAAACATATTTCTGGTGCCGCAGTCCTCGAGACATAGACAAGGCCGCAATTGGGGGCTGAGTTCAAGCGTCGGTATATGCGGGATGGTTATCCTGTCCCAGGCTCTCGACGGGCCATTGCCATTAGTCTGTATATATACATCTATATTCGGTTACACTACATGGAATAGGATCACAATTCCATGTCCTTATCTCTTTTGTCGAGGGTGAAGGGGAAACGGGGGAAACGAGGGAAACGAGAGAAACGAAGAGACAAGAGCCAGCGGAGCTGCATCAACGGGAGATGAATATAGCGGAGGAAATAAAGCATGATTTCGCATAGTCGCTTTTTCGGTCCCTCTTTTTATTTTTATTTTACTCTTTCTTCCCAGTCCATTTTTGTCTCGGCTTGACATTCCCTTGTCGTAGATGGTCGGCGGGTGGTGATTTGAACTCGTACTAGATTGTCGCCGCAGAGAAGTCTGTCTCCCTAGCCACAATGTCGCGAGCGGTGAATAGATTTAATCAGGTTTCCAGCATTCGAGGATGACATCAGGCAGCATTTAATCATTAAGCTCACAGTTGACTTGATACTTCTTCAAATTAACATCGGTAGCAGTGCCAGCGGGTCGGACCCTCCTGCAGCGGGCCCGGAGTTCGGCAGAATCCATCCGAGGACGGATACCGTGGGCCGGTCCGCTGGAACCAACAGGTGAAAGACAAAGGCGGAATCCCTACCCTATTTATTCTCCTCGATAGGCGGAACACCTCGGCCTCGATCAGAAAAGTTCCCATGACGAGTTTCGTCAGCAGGACAAGAGTCTTGAGCAAGGTGAAGGGGTTTCGTCTCAATACTCGGTACACAAACCAATGACATGAATGAATGTGGTGGATTGGATAAAATGAAAATTACTATCGATCAATATTTTCTGGCGTAAATAATTCAGGACCCCAAGATTCCTGACTAGGGAAAGATGCTGAGACACACAATCCTTGGCTTGTCTCAACGAGCAAGCTCATCCTACCATCACTGCGCTTTCATGGCAGCGAAATACGTGATAAAGGTCAAGGGATCACAGATCATATATTTACGAAGTACTTCGTAGCAAGATTAAATCACTATCGAGGTGCGAGGATCTTCGCTGCAGCTTGTTCATCCCGAGGCCTTGGCTGCCCGCCGTGGCGTTCAATTGCCCGTCGGCCATGCTCACTTGCATTTCGGGTTCCTTGGCTCTATGACGTGATCTCATGGTCTCAACTCCCGCGGTAGAAAAAGGCGAACAGTTCTATTCGGAAACCCCAGCGCAATATGAATGGGAGATTCATATGCAGCAAACTTGCCTTGCTTCCCCGGCTTCAGTACCAACCAGAGGCTTTTTGGAATCGACTCTGATTAATAAACGAGGCTCAGTTGTTTGTCTGATCTCATTCGAGAGCTGCAACGCCTGTTTGAGAGATTCAAGGAACAAAACGAGCCATTCAGGTCGGGACAGCCAGGCTAAACTCCTCCTGGACTCGAACAATCAATATTCTTGTCCAATGTTTCGGCCAGGTGGAGACTGAATTGACCAACGGGGAAGCTGGCGTGACGCTGGCCAGGGTCGAGGGTTTTGTGGAAAGCTTAATTCCGAGCAGTTGCGGTCCGTCCGCTTCTCATCTTGTCCAGTGGGACGGTCGGAGCATCCATTTCCTGTCCTTCTTCCATGCTCGTGAACAAGCGTTTCTTGAGTCATTTTCCATCTCTGTTCTGATTCTGTGGCGCCCTCAGACATCGATGGATCATGGCCAAGATGGATGCTGTCCTTGTCCTTCTTTCGGTAAAGATTGACGGGTGATGTTTCGGAAGCCCCCAAAAACAAGAACGCGAAAAGAAAAAGTGGGCACGTCAAATGCAAGTTTCTCTCCTCCAAACAGGAAAAGGCCAGGCTGTCGATGCCCCTGACTATCTTTGTCCGCCGCTGAGCATATTTCGTAGTGGGCCCTAGGACCTGGACTAAAGAGGGAATATGAGCACACGAGTAGTTTAGTGAGTTTTTTATTTTATTTTTTATGAATGTCGCCTGACTTGCTGGAGGGTCTTGCTCCTCCTTGGTTGATTCCGTGATTTCAAGCCATTCTTTCTTCTTTCTATCCTCCCTTTTTTCACTTCCTTCCAAGCCGGCTTTCGCGGACGGAGTCGAGGAAAGAGTGACCCGGACCGATCGGACATCGTCAAATATTTTTCCAGATTCGATCGATCGATCCAATCCCACCTTGCACCACCTCCCAGCAACGTTGCTGATCAACTCGACGAACGCGAATTGGAGCACGGAATTATATTCAGATGCGGCTGTAGCTTCAAATACAAATGCAGATACAAATGCGGCGCTCTTGAAAATCAGGATTCTGTACAGGGGAAAGCGCCACTTCCATCTCGCTCGTTAGCCCCTTTTCCTCCCCGATTCTCCTCATTCATTTTCCTCGGTCGGGTCCATCTATTCCTTCCCGCTTGGCATTCGTCGACTGTCGTTCCCTCTCTCGCCGTTCTTTCTTTCGTTTCTCGCTCGCCACGAGCTTCTCTTCTCGGTGTTCGTTGTTTTAATCAAATTACTTTTGTTACTTAATTTTAATTTTTATTGTTTCTTCTCTTCTTTCACCAGCCGCGATCCATTGATTTGGATTCGTCGAATTCGTCGGTTCGCCAACACTCACCCCTACGAGCCAAGCCCGCCATGGGCCGCAAACTCCCCCTTACCGTCCGGCCACAAGCCGTCGCCGCCGTCGCAATCTCGCTCTTGGCCACCCTCGTGCCAAGCTTCGTCTCCGACCTCGTCAACCCCGAACGCCGCCGCCGCCCTCCCAAACTCCACCCGACCTCCTACCTCGACGGCCTCCGAGGCCTCGCCGCCTTCGCCGTCTTCGCCTTCCACTACACCGATTACAACCACAAGACCTTCCTCCCACATTACGGCTCGAATCCCGAGGCCACGGGATCCTCGATCCTGCAGCTCCCTTTTATCCGGATCATATACTCCGGCACGCCCATGGTGCACGTCTTCTTCGTCATCTCCGGCTTCGCCCTGTCGTGTCGACCGCTCCAGTGCCTCTACGATCAATCGGCGACGTCGACACGTCCCTCGTCCGCCGGCGTCGCCAAGGCCCATGCCATCCTCGCGTCGTCGGCCCTTCGCAGGCCCATCCGCCTCTTCGTGCCCCCGCTTGTCGTCACATTCATCACCGCCATGATCATCCAGCTCGACTACCTCCACGCCTACATGAAACCCAAGGAATCCCTCTTCAAGGCCATCTACGAATGGGCCACCGACGGCTTCTACAACGTCACCTGGCCCTGGACCTGGGAGGCCGGCTCCATCAAATCCCGCTACAACCCGCACCTGTGGACCATCCCCATCGAGTTCACCCACTCCATGCTCCTCTTCCTCGTCGTCTTCGCCCTCGCGCCTCTTCGCACCGCCCGCGTGCGCCAATTCGCCCTCGTCTTCATCATGGTCTACTCCATCCTCTCTGCGCGCTGGGCCGCCTTTGAATTCATGGGCGGCGCCCTCCTCGCCGATCTGTACTGCGCGAAACAGCACCGAAACAACGCCGCCGCTACCCACGGGTCGTCCGACCAGCTGATTCTACTTCCCATGCCGACTACGAGTAGTTCCCACGATTCTACCTGCGCTACCACCTGCGCCTCCGCCGCCGCCGCCTTCTTCGACGCTAAAATGATATCCCGGGTACCCATGGCCAGGATCCTCCACATCGCCAAGAACACAATGCGCGTCGCCGTGCTCATCGCCTCGGCCTTCATCATCTCCTGGCCCCCACGACGCGGAGACATGACACCCGCCTACCTCTGGATCGAAACCATCGTCCCCTCCTCCTTCGTCAAAGAGAACAAGCCCGAGCTCGCCTCCTCCTTCTGGCTCGCCATGGCCGCCTTCGGCACCGTCTGGGCTAGCGGCCGCATCCGCTGGTTCAAGCGCCTCCTCAACGCCCCCGTCCCACAATACGCCGGCCGCATCAGCTTCTGCTTCTACATCATGCAGCACACCATCCTCAACTTGCTGCAGCATCCCGTGCTGGGGTCCATGGCGAAACCCGCCAAAGGCGATAAGCCCGCCGAGCCGGCCTGGGGCGTCCGCGGCACGTTCGGGAACGATACGCCCGTCCAGAGGACGATTACTTGGGCCGTGGGGTTGGTTATCCTGGGGTCTGTGGTGGTTGTTGCGGCGGATTTGTTGACGAGGATATTGGATGCGCCGGCTGTGAGGTTGGCGAGGACGTTGGAGGGCGTTTTGTGTAGGAAGGATGAGCCGAGGAATGGGGCAATGCAGGAAAAATAGACACGGATATTGCATCTTTTTATTTACATTGTTATTCTATTTGATTTTCTCCGTTCCTAATGTTTACAGTAGATTTAGCTCGATAGCCATCATCACTCTTGGAAACCAGACCACAGGTAGGCCAAGCTATCCCACACCATATACAACCAGCAGTCGAAGTTAAAGGACCACTCGACATTTTCAATTACGAGACTCTCTCAATGATTTCATGTCGGGGAGTGCCCACGCGCTCCAGCGCCCCGTAGAATCTCTCCGGATCAGCCCAATCCTCAGGCGGATACACACCACTGCGCTTCAGACCATCCTCCATCGCCAACACCATAAACGCCGCACACGACGTCCCCGTCGCCGTACCCATCGACGTATAGAGGTACGAGTCATCCCCGGCCTTGGGCGACCGCTTGGTAATCGACGCCGGAACGCCATTGCGCGTGCCAACCGCGCGAACGAGCATGCCTCCCCCCGTGGCCTTGAGGTCGCCCCGAGCCGCGTTGACCAGGAAGCTCAGCACCTGGCCGACCGTGCACTCCCCGGACCAGATCTGCTCCAGGATCCCCCACAGCGCGTACCGCCAGGGGGTGAACTTGCGGTTCGCGTTGGCGACGAGCTGGAACACCTCCTTGATGGTGATGTCTCCGCCGCGGAACTGCGCGGTCAACTGGCCAAAGAGGCCCTGCCATCCGGCGGCGGAAGTCTCGTCGTTGATGACGTGGACCAGGAAGTCGACCGCTTCGTTCATACTCAGGGCGTTCCGTCTCACGGCGCAGCCGATGCCGCGGGCGATGCCGTTGTAGGGCGCGGGCGACAGGCTGCCCATGCATCGAATCCGAGAGGCATTGGGGAATAAGCGTGGAAGGGTAACCGGTTCCGGATGGGCCGTCTCGTGGAGCAGCATCTCGCCCTCGCCGCTGATCATCGGGGCGTACATGGTTTCGACCCAGGACTCGTGCATGGTCGGCCGGCCGTTCGCCCAGGTGAGGCACGGGCCCGCGGCGATGTGTAGCAAGTGCTCGAGGACGGCTTTGCCGGTTGTGTCGCCGCCCTCAGTGACGCTCCAGCAGATGTCGATGGAATCCACCTTGTCCAGGTCTTGGGTCACGTCCACCGCCATGACGTTTGACAAGCCGGGCGATGCGCCACAGCCAATGTAACAAGGCACACCCTCTGTCTTTGCCTTTTCGTGCAGGGCGAGGGCGGCCTGGGTACTCTCGACGTCGTCATCGAAGTCGAGGTACGGGACCTTGACCTCTAGGCATGCCGTGAGGACGGGCTCCGAGGTGCGCATATACGGTCCCGCACCGAGAACGACCAGCGCGGCATCCTTGATCAAATCAAGGAGGGCAGGTCGATCGAAAAGATCTAGCTTTGCTGTCGTGATGCGGGAGGCCGGTACATCTAGCTTGGAGGCGACGGTCTCCAGCACGGCGGTGTTGATGTCCGTTAAGATTAAGGGAGCCTCGCTTGCCTTTGCGAACCGCTCGACGGCCAGGCGGCACATCTCACCTGCCGCGCCGATAAAGACAACGGGCTTGGGAGGAACGGAGGTGGTAGTCATCTTTTTTTGCGAGGTGTGAAGGATATTCGGAGGGGAGTTTAGAAGGTTTCCCAGTTAGGAAAGATCTCACTAGAAGCTATGGATGGCAGACGAAACAGAAACAGATTTAGTGCATGCAAAAGGTGTATATATAGATAGAGACCGTTACCCCCCGCAATCCCGCCAAGCTGATTTGTTCGTATTTACCGAGGCGACGACGTGTCCATAGGCACATCAGTAAACTTGGAAGATAGACCCCAAGAGAGAGCCCGCGGATCCGGGGAGAGCTTGGATCAGTGGGACTGGGTGCGTGCCTACCTGGCGGGAGAGAAGCGGGGGATCCGGAACCGGATCCGAGGATACCACTCCCCCCAGAAGAGGGGTTGGACAAGCTTGATAAAGCCGTTCTTGAATTCATTGGTTCACGGTATTACTGCCCTGTTTGCCACTAGGCTCACGCTTAGATGGAGGGTAAACATTCCTATCGTTGTGCGTTCTGTATCACAGCATTTCCATCATTCTTCCAGTTTGGCCACGCATGCCAAGCCTTGGTTTCCTTCGTCTGTCTTACTTCGTATGTCCGTCCGCCCACGATGTACCCACATGAGCGTTCGTTTGCACCAACACCAACACGGTTAGACGAAATTCGTTTGTGTGGAGAGTTCAGTAGATCGACCAATCATTCCCGCTACATGCGAAACCGGAGCTTGTTTCTGCAGCAGGGGGTTGGCTCTGAGGAGCTGATCTGCGTGAGGCAAGGCAAAGTGACCTGATCTTTTCCGCTGTAGGCAATCATGATGAACCGGTTCGCAGAAATTCCTTGCAGACAGATAGGGTTCCAAACCTGATAAAACGCTTGATAAAATCAATTGAGGACCTTTACCCATGATGTTAGATTTATTTTTCATCATCAGCTTATCTCGTTGCCTTCCAGACAGGGTATTTGGTTGGTCACCAGGAGCCATGATTGTTGGGAAGACAGGGCCACAGAGATATCACTGCTTTCCCGGATCCGCGGATCCGGCTCCTGCATTCGTCTATCCGCTTCTTTGGGAACCCTAGCGGCTTGATAACAGTTAAATGGCACAGGAAACATCAAAAGACCCTGTTACCCCATGGGGAACTATTAACGCAAACAGGAAAGTGCCCCTAGCTTCTCGATGTGGTGGGCACAGGCACCCTGGTAGGAGCTATCGTCACCTTTAAGATAGCTTGCTGCGCGGGGAATACAGGGTGATATGAAGCTGCAGGCAACGAGAGCCGAGGCCCGGGCGTTCTCGTATCTGCTTATCGTCTGCAATGCTGTTTCCTATACTAAATCTGGCGTCGAGGTCACTAGCTGAATCTCACGCAGACCTGGAGGATCTTGGACGGCGCTCCTATCACCATGAGCTTGGTGTTCCCTCTTGCGCCGCGCACCATATCCGGAGGAACCGACAGAGCCGTGAAATGGCATGCGGATCTTATCAAGGGGTGCCACTGTACTATTTCGTGGGACGCTTTTTAATCTACAACAGCTTGGATAGGGATTGCGTTCCTGCAGTTTGTGATCAAATGTGATACCAGAAGTATCAACGCTGACGATCATCGCACTTTTACTGTCCTTTCATCCGTTGACAACTATCGCGCATTCCGTTCATCGGCCTCTAATGTCCCATGTACACAAAATCAAAGCTTGTGATCCATATGGAGCACTCTGTCTCCTATGCCATACGATGGGAGATTCCAACTTCCAAAGTAGCTGCGTAAACATGCATCATTTCATCTGAATGGCGCCTCTACAGCCGGGGTCTCTAAGGATTCATCTTCGTTCTAGAGCCGTATCATAGTAGCCTCGCGCGATGATGGAATTTCCAGCACATCGTAGGATTGCAGTCATTCTTAAGGGTATATGAGTGCTATATTACCAGCTATCTTCCATCAATTTGTCTCTAAGATCCTCCAACAGTAGACCTATGGAGCGAGTATCCCACTGCACTCCCACCACAAGCCGCAAGCTCCCGTTTCTCAATGATAACGGTATCACGCCCACCGCTCCCTAGAGACCGAAAATCGAGTAACCGTAAACAAGACGGCCGTAAGAGTCAGAGCTATGCCCGTGTAGAGTTGCATCCACAAGTAGTTGGTCCCTCCGCCTCTCATGAGCAACTTGCCGGCGATTGGTCCCACCCCAAGAACTGCAAAGGCGTTGATGGTAATGCAAGTTCCTACCAGGAAATGAAAAGTTCAGCATACCGAGGTTCCTTAAGATCCTTACAATATTAATGGGGTAGGGATAGGAATACTCACCGGTCCACGCCCCAAGAACCTCTGGAGAAGGAGCCAACCGGGACAAACAGGGTGAAAACAGCGCCTGAAGTGCGCCTGACAGGAGGCCGTAGGCCAAAGCCCACACAACGATTCCCGCGATGCTCGTCGCGCTGATCCATGCAAATGCTGTCACGGCGCAAGCGACGCAGGTCAAGGAGAGGGCGTTGAAAAAACCGAAGCCGGAGTCTGCGATAAAGCCCACCACGTAGCATCCAAAGAACGCTCCAGCGTTTATGATTGACGCGTCGTAGAACGAGAGCGCAGGCGATGTCCCCATTTCCATGGCATACGGCGTGATGAAAAACTAGGGTGCGGGAAGAGAGAGAGTCAGCCTTTGTAAGAAGAGAAAAAAAGTGAATTTGTATGGTATCCTACTTACCCACGGGACGTAGATGCCCAGATTCATGACTATGAGCCCCATGGTAAAGAGGACGGTGCGCTTGTCACCGAAGTATCTCTTCAAGTGGAGAGGTTCGCGCGCAGTGCTGCGAGGGAATCGGGGTTGGATCAGGAGAGTGGCGATAATCATGAAGCCAAGCTGCATGAAGGCAATGATGCGGAGGGTCCAGCCGATGGAAATGCCCTTCTCGTTGAGGAGTTTGTTACCCACGATTGGCCAAATGACACCTGTGCCGGGAAGTAAAACCACATAAGTTAGCGTTCGACGCCTTGGCGAATCGTGCCAGTGAAGGCCTTGAAAAGTTGATTATACGCACCTCCTACATTCTGACCCGACATCACCATCCCAACGACCAATCCACGACGCTTCGAGAACCACTGCGACTGAACTGCAAGGGCCGGTGTAAAAGCCAGACCCATACCGAACGACAGACACAGCCCCTGGGATAGCAGGACTTGGTAGAACGAGTTTGCCAGCGAGGACATCATGTTGCCAAACACCATGAAAAACGTGCCCACCGCGAGAGGTAGAGTTGGTCCATACCTGTCCGACAGCCGGCCGGACCACACACCGAAAAAGAAGCAGCCCCAGCCCTGGATGCTGCCGATCCACCCAATGTTGGAGGCACTCTGCTCGGGGAATCCCGTGGTGGCGTAGTAACTCTGGAAGATGGAGCCCGCGTTGAGAAAACCGATGGTTGCGATGAAGGAGATGAATCCGCCGAGCGCCGTGAGCCAGGCGCGTATTCCGCCATCGGGGTAGTAGTGTTCGATCTCATCATTGGTGGGCTTGTCTTCCTTGACGGAGTGGATGGGCTGGTGAATGCTCCCGATCTCCTTGACCTCAGCCTTTTCGCTGTCGATGGACATGGTGGGAAAAGAATCAGATTGGAAGAAGAAACAAGATTGATGAGCCTGGTGTCAATAGCAGAAGAAGAAAGACTGGCAGACTCTTAGTTCTCGTGTCATTTTTTTCATCTGGTCGTTGACGATAGTTTTATAAGACTCAAGTCCCTCTCCTAGAGTCTCCCACCATATCTTTCGCCCCAAAACCCACAGATAGGGGCGACGACACCCGATTGGGGAGGACAATCCTGGGGTAGTCCCACCCCACATGATAGTTCCAAGAGTTGGTTTGAAGGTTAATGTCCTGATCCCAGCTAGAAGGCCGAATCGAGCTTAGCTCGAAGCTGTGGGAGCCGCGGATCCGCGGATCCGCGGCTCCCACCTTGCCCACCGATTTCCATGGGCTGCTACTTTAGTCCCAGCTCTTCGCCCTCTTTGCCCCCCAACCCCGATGCTACCCCCTCCACCGTCCTGCCCAGCATCCCCCTCAACGCAGCAGCAAACATGGCGTTCCGATCCGTTAGCGACTACTCGCATGAATTCGACGCATTGTACAACGAAGACGATGATTGTTCGGTGCTGGCAGGCCCGTCGATGAGCCAGCTCCCACTCGCTCCGCCCATTGGCCACTACGCCTTCGGTGCAGCAGCGGCATGCGCGCCGTCCAGCGGCTCCGAGATAAGGCTCGTGTCCAGCTATTCCGGCTACATCACCCCATTTACCAACCACGAAGCCGCGGATTGGCCAGAGCCGTTCGGATCAGCTCCACCGCGACCGACCAGCCCAGGGACCACGAATGCCTGGGCCACTGGTGGAGACGGCGGCGAATTTCGGCGGCCAGGTGGTCAGGTTCTCGAGCATGACCAAGCTACTGCTTCTGCTGCTGCTGCTGCTGCTGCTGCTATCTCCCATAATCCAGCGCCCCGGACTCTGAAGCGTCCGCGGAAGCAGAACCATTCGTGCGACCCCTGTCGTGCGGGGAAGAGGGCCTGTGACCTGCCGCCTAAGATTGCGATTCAGGACCATAAACCGCTATCGACGCCATGCTCTATGTGCAGGATGCGTGGTGCGGAATGCACTATTGCGTGGCTGGCGAGCAGACAGAACGCGCGTCCTAACCAGAAACGAGCGAGCCCGAGACCTTCGTCGCCGTCGAGTGTGAAAACCTCCAGAAGGAGGTCGGTCGCGGGAAAAGCCACCACGAATGAGGCTTGCATTCTCGATACAGTAGGCTCGGTGGCCACCCCATCGGAGCAGGTCTTAGTCCGACAGGTGGTACTGCGTGAGACATGTTCTCAACGCCTGTATCTGTACATCGACATGGTTGATTCGCCGCTAGTTAAGTCACTGTCTCCAGATTGCATCCCGCCATGCTACTCGTCTGGCATGAAGGCCCTCTCAGACCTGAGCAGTAACCGGAATTTGGCGCCATTGCTAGACCACGTTCTTTCAAGGGTCAGCGACTGTTGGCAAATTCATATCACTTCATGGTCCTCACCGTCACCGTCACCAACGCCGCATTTGTTCCTCGCAGTGAGCCTCCTCGATGCGTTCTTGCAACAGTCCGGTTTCACGCCCGGCTCTGCATCGTCACGAGATACAGCCCTACACGAGACATGCAAGTGGGTCGCGATTGCGACGGCTTCCCAGCTTGCAGTGCAAAAGCAAGACCCGGCAGGCGCTGGTACAGCATGTTCACAGGCTTGGGACATTGCGTTCGAGACCTGGCAAAAAGCAAAGCGACTGCTCTTCGAAAACATTGCGGCTACGAAATCATTCCGCATGGCGCTTTCATTACTGCTCTTCGGCGCCATACTGCCTCCCACTGGAGGGGATCGCGGTAGCGTATTCGAAGAAGACACGGCGTACGCCCAACGAGAGGGCCTCCGGCGTCTCCAGGGGCTCTGTGCCGAGGCGCGGACGTACTTGCTGAGCCGCAGCGACGCGCCACGCGATTCGGCTTCTCCCCCAGGCGGCGGAAGCCCTCGGCCAGTCAAAACACTACAACCCGACGTGCGGGATCTGATACTTGAGATAATTGGCGGTCTTGAGTGGCTCGTAACCATGATTCACTCGCCCGCGGTCGTTACCTCCCGGACGCACATTCCCATCGCAACTCCTCTCCTCTGCTCGAAGGAAGTGGAAGAATCCATCATCGCTCGGGCTCGAGCCGATTCGCACAGCGTCACGGCGATGTGGGACCGAGGGATCTCCGATAGCATCATGGCCCGTCTCGTAAGCCACGCCGGCTCCCTTTCGGTGGTCATGTGGAGGGCGTTGGCGCTGTTGACCATGGCGATCGAGACATTGGAGACGGACGAGGTCGACTACGAGGAGTTGTATCGCCTCTACACAACGATGAGAACCCTCATCGACATATGGAGGTCGAAGTTTGGCCTGATGAATGAGACAACTGCGAAGAGTCTGCATCGGTCGCGGCCCGATGTGCTGCGCAGCGTCTATTTCTGCTCTATGGATGTCGACCTTGCGATACTGTTGTTCTATGACCTTGTTCACTCGCTTGAGACCCAACTTCTTCAAACGGAAACATTGTCATCGCCTTCGCCTGCAAACGAGCGGTTATGTTCTGCCCTCGAGGCTGGAAAGGAGTATCACAAGGAGCAGCGTCTTACAAGCGCGTTGCAAATATCATACGTGGCCCTGGCAAGTCAAGGCATGTCAAGCCCTGGATTGCCTGGCAAAAGCGGCCTTAAGGAAATTATCCAGGATATCGGTGCCCACCCAGTAAGTGCGACGATACCTCTCCAGGCAACTACTACTTCTCCTTCGGCGCTAACAGACCTGCGTAGTACCCTGCCCTGGGAGTACAGGCACACCAACTAGCCGCCAAGGCACTCGCAGACGAGATCCAATACTGTATTCAACAAATGGATATGAAGCGCATTCCGGAGCTGACAGCGGGCCTCGAGAGCTGCATGCAGGGACTACAGCGGCAGCAGAAGACGCTTGTGATGTTTCCGGGGATGGCCCTTGACGGCCCAAAGCGTGTGATTTAAATTCGCTAGACGTACGGCTATGGGTTTTCTTATCTCTGTGCCCCTGAGAGCACATCTTCCATGCCTACCCGACGGGGAGAAGTTTTCATCTACATTCACACTGCGATAGTCCTGCGTAAATGATTGTCTCAAGTGAATAGCGACTCTTCTAGTCTTGTTATAATGTCCGAAACTCGTCTTTATGCTCTAGCTCAACCATTTCCGCACTTATGTTGACTCAAACAGGCTCTGGGCTCTCTCGCCAAGCTCTGGTTTCCTCAGCCCCAATGAAGAAATGGGAACTCATAATGGCCACATTGGGCACGAGTCTTCTCGACTTGGTACCAGACGCTTCGAGCTGTGCCGAGCCTTGCAGCACCAGAGCACAACCATTGGATGATATTGCCTGCAGCCACCTGCTATTGCGCCTCACTTTGGGCGTATTCCCCCTCTTCCCTCGTCCATCGCAGTCTGACTTGGCCGGTGCGATGCCCAATCAAAATACCATTTGGATGGTGCAGGGCATAAATCGAGGTGTGATGGCGTGGCGCAGCCCTCTTTACAGATTGAGACGTAAAAGCGTCGCTCGCCCCAGGACATTTCGCTCGTATCGTTTCCCCGCTTGCTCGCCTGTCCCGACTCCCAACTCCAAGAAGCTAAATCCCCATACCGACCAATTACTTTACGTTCAAACCTTCAGAGAGACCCGTCGCCTTCAAAATGGAGGCCGCGGCGGCGTTTGGTCTGGCGGCCAATGCTATGCAAATGCTCGAGTACGCCGCCAAATTAATCAAAACAGCCAACAAACTAAGGCACCAAGCCGGCGACCTGGCAGTAGAACAGCAAGAAATCGAAGCCACCGCGACGAGCCTGGTGTACTCCGTCGATATCGTCGCGCAAAAGTCGAGAGATGAACAGGACCAGGGTCTCGCTACCATATGCGATTCCAGCCTCTCGCTTGCTCGGGAGCTACTGGACTTGATGGGCGCGGCGAGGGGAATGACGAGTAAGAGCGGCGGAACGGCGAATATAGTTCGGGGCGCGTTTCGGACCATTCGGATTGAAAAGGAGGCAAGCCGGATCCAATCGAGGCTTATATATTTGCAGCAGCAGCTTAACCTCCATCTTACGATTGAGAACAGGTAGAGTGGTCTCCGTCCTGCTGGTTCCCGCGAGTTTCTTGTTATATTAATGAACATTTATGAGACAGACGCGATCAAGGCGAAGTGAAGTCGAGCTTAGACATTATTACAGGAACAATGTTCAGCATCGAGGAGAAGATTAACGCTTTGATAGTGCGAAACGAAGAAATATCCATCACGGAACAATTTGAACAACCATGCTTGCAAGACCAGCAGGGCGAAGTCGAAGGCAAAACTGAAGCTAACGAGGAAGTTGGGGCAGCAGAGTCGGTCCTCCTCTCACCTACCGAAGCGGGAACATCGACTCTATCGCACATTTCCATTCGCACGCCGCGCCGATTTCGATGCCAGGAACCCGACTGCGCCTGCTTCTGTCACCTGAACCGATATTACAAGACGCCTCTCTTCCTCAGGAGATTTATCGGCGCGTTGAAGCTTCGCGGTACCTGTCAAAATCATCCGGTCAATTTGTGGGAGCTCAAGTACTGGATGCCTTCGTGGATAGCGAACTACAACGTGTACCTCGTGTTTGAGAGAGCGGCTTCGGGGGGCCCTTCGCTGGGACTGAGATTCCAGAGAAGAGCGGCTTATCACGACCCTTTGTTATACTTCTCATATAATTGCGATGTCGAACGGTTGAAAATGGCATTGCAAAGCCCCGGAGTGTCGCTTGATATTGTTGACTCTGACGACGGCCAAACTGCTTTGCATGTTAGTGACCCCCAACCACAATCCGTAGATGTAGTGATATTCGTTTCCAACCCTCGTTCACGTCTCAAAGGGTGGCTATTAACACACAATTGCGTCAGCTGGCGATATTGGGACATGGACAAGAAGCATGCGAGTTGCTGGTATACAGAGGAGCGGATAAGTTGGTCGAGGACGATCATTCTATGTAGGGCACTTGTCCAGTTTTGTCGTCTAACTATCAACCTGAAAGCGGATAGTTTACTTACTGGCAACTCAATGGCAGATCGCCGATGCAGCTGGCGTGGGAGCAGATATTTTCCAACTCGGGCCAACCGCAGATGTTGGACTGTCTCCGTCGGCTCTTTCCACTCGAGGACTTCGATGATTTGGGGTTTTCACCACTGCACAAAATAATTCTGGGCCTCGTGCCTCTGCCGCCTTCCGGCTTGTCTGATCTTGGCAGTAGCCTCGATATAGATTGTCGCGATTTCTCGGGCATGACCCCTCTCTGTTGGGCGAGCTTTCGAGGCGACGTCAAAGCCATGGAACTTCTTCTCGATGCTGGCGCTGATGTCGAGGCGGCGGACTCGAGGGGGTGGACTCCTTTGATGTTTGCCACTGTCGCATACAGGCCAATGCTCCGTCCTCTCGAACTGTTGCTTCTCAGAGGGGCCAACCCAAATCATGGGGACTCGCATGCCATGACTGCACTGCATTTTGCGGCCTTGGGAGGGAGCCGCCCGGAGCTTGTCAAGGCTCTAGTTAATGCAGGAGCTGAAATCGACCACAGAGATGATTTCAATCGAACGCCACTCTATTTCGCGGCTGAAGGAAACCGTGTCAAGATTGGAGAGTTTTTGCTCCAACGCGGTGCCAACAGATACATTGCGGACAACTTGGGGATCACACCCCTTCTACAGGCTACCTGGAACGACAGTGCCGAGTTCGTAGACATGCTTCTAGAACACGGAACTGCATATAACTGCGTCGATAGTCATGGACACTCGATCCTACATTTTCTTGCATATTCTCCGCATACAGAGATTGCACGGGTTCTAATTGCTCATGGCATCACGGGCCTTGATACCGAGCTCAGAAGCCTTGGCGGCCTTACAGCAATGGATTTATTTTGGAGGCACAGCGCCTCTGCTTCTGAAGACTTTAAGGAGGCCTTCTTCGAGCTCATGTCCATACTTGACCCAAATTGGACCACGCCAGAAGGAAGCGTCGTCGAGGAGGATGACTCTCAGTTGGATCAGGAATGATATGAGACTTTTCTCTCTTTCAGGCCACGATGCTGGTCGGAGATTCGAATGACGGACCGTGGCACTCAACTAACTTGGGTTTCGAATAATGCCTGGCAAATTGCACTCATGTCAACAGAGAAGCCCTCGATAGTACTGATACCAAACGAGCCCCATCCGGAGCGTGGTAAGCAGCTGCAACTGTTCCCCGAGGCTGTCTAGATACCTGCCTGTGTCTCGACTCTCTCGAACTTGTCAGAGTTTGCGTCCGACGCGGGATCGGCTGTTACTAACTATACCTCGAATATATACTTTCTTGAAAAGCCAAATTGCCCGACCTACTTCTTGTGACGATGCGGATGCAGATGGAGGAAAGATGGTAAAGGACTCCGAGCACATTCGCTGATGATGGCGGATGTGAACGATAAATCAGTGGAAGGCTCTACATAACACGGAGAAGCTCTGACACACTAGACCTAGTGAACGATTGTTTGAAGAAGTGAACAAAATAATACCTGTCCACTGAATCCATCCTGGGGCACATAAATCGTCTTTATATATCCCATTACGGTGTGACATCCACCGGGAGAGCTGGGATATTGCACCAACATAAAACTGCGGATAATACAATTCAGGGCAGGGGCTGCAAGGGATTCGAAGGGGAGTGGTCATTATGGAACTGGAACTGGAACTGGAACTGGAACTGCAAAGTGAGACCTGGAGGACGGAGCAGGCTGGGCCGAGTTGTGTTGGTCCAGAGTTTATACACTTCCACATCGCCACAGCCACAACGGCACATTATGCACCTTATGCTTTTCGATTCCAATCTCCCCCACTCCTCTTCGGTCCGTAGAAAGAGCCACCCTGTCAGAATATTATATCTGCATCGTGGAAGCACTTTTTCCAAGTCGAAGGTGGCTTTCATAGTGATGTCGAGGGCGGCAAGAGGGGGAAAGCGCTGGACAAGAATATATATCATATAGCAAGGTTTATGAACAGAACCAGCAGTACATATTCATTAATTTCTAGCCTACTCCCAATACCCCTTTTAAAACATTTCTGCTCATATTTACCCAGACGATTTTTTATCTCTATTACGAGTTCCTTTCAGAGTATCTCTAGTCTTGAAACTTCACAAGCCAAGTCTGGAACAACACCTCGTCAACCTCTCAGACAATATCACATTCTCAGGATTTGGTCACATTTTTTTAGGCTCCTAGTGTTCCTTGGATATCACATGCGACCAAGCCCAAGGAAATGCATTGTGCTTTTTCCAGACTTCCAATATGAAAGAAGATCTAGAGGAAGGCCTAGTGGTGATATGCAACAGGCCAACCTCATGGCCGGTGAGGGGGCCCAACTTCTCGGCCACCCCAGGAGCTACCTAGACAAGGCCATCTTGTTGGGCCGAGATCTGAGAAAAAACGCCCCTGTCTTGCTGTCTTGTTGGTCCTGTTTGTCTGTTTCCCTGCGAGTTACTTTTTCTACTTGGTGGTTTTTTCTATCCTGAGGAGAGAATGAAGGAAGGAACCACCCAAAGCACAAAACCACATGAAAATCCCCCTCAGAATTTCCACCCTCTTTCAACTTCTCCCCATCTCTCTCCCCAATTCTCTCTCCCCTTCCTCTCTCTTCCTTTTTTCTTCATCTTTTCCATTCCCTTCCTTTATTTTTGATCCTCTCCAAACTACGGTAGGTCCTTCCACAGGCTTTCCTAGTATCTCCTCCTCGACTCCTTCCCTCCGCCAACCCGCTTTCCCAGTCAACACAAACAGATTCATCACCAAAACACCACAAATACCACAGCCTTAGAATTTCTCCCCCTCTACATCTGCCCATCTCTGTTTTCTGTTTCCTGCTCTACAAATCTACGCCAGAATCGTCTCTGGGCATCGAGCCCACATCGAGCCCAGATCCCCAGAGATGGCCTCCTCTTCCGAAGCATCCCACAAGTGCATGCACTTGATCAACCACGTCTTTCTACCTCCCAAGCTGCCCCAGAAAGACGACACGAGCGGACCTTTCGAAGAAAACCTGATCGACGAAGTGCTTGCGGCCTTGAATGACTTCAGAACTACCCTCACCGACGCCCCGACCGACCATGTCGCCGCCCTGGACGCCGTCACAGACGCTATCACGAATCTCCGCGGCGTACACAACTTTTCCATCCAGGCAGAAGACATCACTGTCAATGGCGATGCGCTGAAGACATCGCTGAGCCTCCTCTGCAAAACAGGTAAGCGCGTCACGTACCCCAGTCTACTCCCAAGAGACCCACGGCCCACTGCATCAGAAGATGTGGGCAAAATGAAACCGAGGCTAATAGCATATCCCCTCGATCCAATACAGATGCCATGTCCACTATTCCTCTCAAGGTGGCTGCTCAAAATGCAGGTGTCCTCATCTACCGTCGCGACGACATCGCCTACTTTGAATCCTTCGAGATCTCAGCCCAAGCCCACTCGGTCACGGGTACTCTCGGTCGCCTCGTCCGCGTCTTCCCTGGAGTCGCCATCTCCATCCCCATCGACAAGCTCGAGCCAAGCTTTATCACCACCTTGGCGCAGACCATTGATCGAATGAGCAGCCAGATCGCCCCCGATACACACCCGACGAGCCGCAAGGGAGGACAATCCCACGACGAGTTCCGCGATACGGCCCACCCGAAGATGGTAACGGAGCTCTTGACCGCCTTCCTGCTCCCCCTGGGCGAGCCTGCCAAAGTGGCCAGCATCACGAAACATATCCGCGACGAAGTGTTCTGGAATAGCTGCATGTCGCCCTGGCGCAGGTCTCCCCTGTGGATGCTCATTCGCGTGTCCATCCAGCTCGTTCTCATGCGCGCCGGGATGGACGCTCTGGATGCTTCCATCCTTTACAAACATTTCATGGTTTACTTCATGGCCCACGTTCTTAGAAAGACGGCTCTGCTCTTGAAGGGCGACCTTAGCTGCCTCGAATGGTGCGACATCGTTTACGTCATGAAAGCCAAGATCTCCCGTCGCCTGCTGAAGCTCGAGAAAATCCGCTATCACTCGACCGAACAAAAGGTGCAAAAGGAAATGGCCTTCGCCGACAAGCTCCTCCGACGCACTTGGAACGCCGTCCAAAAGTCCAAGGCTGACAAGTCCCGCATCGACGTCGCGTCTCTTCGACACCTCGACTTCAAAAAGGACACCTTTGCGAACCTCCCGCAGCTGGACGAATTCATCGACAGCATCTTGACTCGAGAGACGCAGACGGTGTCGGCCTCGTTCAACCCTGTCTGTCCTCTGCCGGAAATGAAACAATTTACAAATTGGCGCGAGCCAGCGTCTGATGGTGCCGCCTTTCAGGCCGCTTGGCTCGACAATTTGCTCGCGTCGCATCTTTCCGAATGGCTTGAACCGAAACTGCAAGGCGAGGTGGCGAATTTCACCGAGACCTTCAAGGCCCTCTGGAAAGTCATGAATTCGTACCACACTATGGTTTCATCCACGGCCTCGGACAATCCTGAGGCAATGTCCATGATGATCCTTGGTGTCCTAGAGCTCTGGATAGTGTGCGACAGACTTGCGTGTCGCACTTGCCCGCTATTGGCTGAGTACGATCCCGTCATTGACACAGAGTATCTTTAAGGCTTACTGCTCCCATACAAGCAGCAGATGGAAAGACTCGGCGCTATCGAAAAGTACATCACCTCGCGTAAGAGGAGAGCGCGATATACCGGCATCCTGTCGTCGTTTGGCCAGCCGCATACCTTTGCCGTGCGATATTTCCGGCAGTCCCCGGCCCACCAGAGTTTATGTGAGCGCATCGAAGAAGCGGCCACTACATGCAGAAAGGATAAGACCCAAGAGTTCGGGCGCGCCAAGCAACAGTACACGGACCTCATGAGCCAGTACAATTCTACACATTGTGATGAGGAGTTCGACCTCGACGGTAGGAGGGTACATTCCCACAGCTGCAAGAGATGCAAGAAGAAGAATAAAGCGAAAGGAATGTCAATCTTGATACACGAGTGGCCGTTGCCCGAGCTCGACACAGCGAAGATGAATGTTGTCTTCGAGTTGGAAGTCCCGGCTTGGTTCTCCATCTGGCGCCAGGCCACCACCTTTGTTCTCTTCAATATCTTTAAGAAGGCGTACGAGAATGAAAGTTGCCCCCATTCAAATTACCCTCTCAATTACGATGTCCATTTGAGTTGTTACTATCGCGACATTGGAAGTACTTTCACCCCACGGATCGGTCTGCTGTCCGAAGTTAAGGCGCACGTAAAGTCGCACTATAAACCGAAGCTCATCTCCACAATCAACAGGGCAGAGGAACTATTCTACAACAATGGCTTGCGCTACCAATATTACGACGGGTACAGACGCTGTTTCGTTAGCTCGCTGTCGCGTACGAGGGGCATAGACGTGTTTACGAATGCCATTACCTACGCTCTCCCCAGCAAGTTGGGCTCGATACAACAGTTTCTCTACCGACCCTGTACTTCCCACGACGGTCCATCACCCAACTTGGTCATCGCCACGCAAGCCGATTGTCCCGATCATCTGTCCCTTACAGAATACAAGGCCCTGTGCACAATTCCACTCGGTCACAGGATCCAGTGGCAAAACATCCTGTTGCAAGTCACGGCCCCCGGCATCGACTTTAAGAGAGTCGAGGCGACCCTGACGGTGCTTCAGTGCATTTATCAAGCCGGACCGGTTCATGGTGGTTTATGGCACCGCGCAGCGCACGAGGTTCCGGCGACAGCGGAGTCCTTTGGCGAACGTATGATGGAGAGTTTACGGGCTGCGACGAACAGGATCCGCGACAATTGGCAGTGCGTCAACGCGCTTACCACGTACATTGCCGTGGCCCGGCGGATTCTGTCGTTGACGAACTCCGATACCCTCAGGCAAGACGTACTGAAATATCTTTCGGAAGCCCGGAGCGTTGGACTCGGATGGATCAAGTCACTCAAAACTCGTGCTGACAGCACAACGGAGGATGGCGAGAAGAGACAGCTCCGAGAGAGGATCGCATTTGCAGCTTTAGTCTGCACTGACACCTGCAATGTCGAAGATGATGTCCTCCGCACCATCCTCCAATCTAACACTGGTGCTGCCGTCGAGTTCGTCGAGTGTTGCATTACGATCAACGAGTGCTATTCGTCTCCCAGCTCCTCTGACCAGAGCGCCTTGTCGTTGATCCTATACTGGAGATGGCAGCTGCTTTGCACACGAGCGTGCCCAATTCTGGCCAAAATCATTATCGATGATGGTAGCGACGGCGACCTGGACACCGCAGTGAAGCGCTCGTGGGTATCGTACAACCCATCACCGAGCGGCTGGAAGAGATGCACGATACATGGGTGCTCCCATTCCGGAATGTCGTGGCTTAAGACAAAGAGCATATCTCCAAGTGGCCGCAAAGCTCTCGAAGTCCACTACTGTCTGGTGACTGGTGAACTCCGCGTCAACGGTGTTCCGTTGAATCGTCTCCCTGTCGAGTATGAAAAGAACCCAATGTACAAAAGACTGTTTGGGAATTGCGTGCTGGAGGTGATGCCCGCCGACGTACCGGGGATGCTCTTCTCCGGCAAGAAACTCTTCGCGGGACACGAAGTGCATTTCGGTTGGGCGGAAGGTGCTAGAAAAGGTCAAGAATTGCTTGTGAGGGCTGTTTGCGACGGCAAGGACAGGGACTTGGTGCATCCCGAGTTTCTGGAAGGCTTGCCTGAAGCGTTCACGAGGGACTATGTTCATTGGTACGACGGCGGCTCTAACACGGTCGAGTTCTGCCCTCTGAGCAGTCCATGGACGTCCTCGGAAAATAACTGGAAGCTCGGTTACGCGGAGGACGACGCGTGGCAGCTCACCCAAGGAGAAGATCGGATCTTGGTTTCGCCGAAGCTTCTTAATCCTGAAAGTAAGACTGCGGGTCGTCTTGCGGCCGTGTTTTCGCCGCTTGTCAATGCGGGCAGACTTCACTTGATTTATCGCCCATCACTCTCGGTTTTAGACATCGAGATCCCGACGTTGAAACTGGCTTTCCATCTCCAAAAGGGCCGGTCAGATATCACGTCTCACCAATTCCGTGGAATGACTGTCGATCCCGAGCAGGAAATTGGGACTCTTTTTGGGTTGGACAACAAACTCGTCCTCAAAGCAAGTTCGGATGATACATATCGGAAAGTGATCATCCTTGAGGGACCAGTTCATTGCCTCCCCTCGAATGCGCACAGACGAGTCCGCATCACCGCCGACGAAGCTGTCCGAGTCCACGCCTACGACGTCGACACTCGCCTCGGCAGACTCGTCGACAACGGGAGCCTCGAGAGCAAGCTTCTGATTTGCCACCTTCACGCCGTCACGTCGTTCTGCCTACCCGATCCCCTGACGCAACGGACCGGTACCGAACGTGCCCTGGACATTCTCAATTCCGCCGCCGTGAAATCGTTCACCGTCTTTACCGCGGAGAACACGGCTGCGCTCTCTCAAATCGCGAGACTTACGCCCTGGCGGACATATTATCCTCCGGACAAACGCGTGATGCAGACCGTGGGCTGGTCATCCAGTCTTGGATTCCTGTCGCAGCACAACTCCTTCCTCGGTGCCGTGACTGCGTTGTTCGAAGCTGCGGAAGACAGAGCCTTCTTTTATGAGGATCAGTACCAAGATCCCCCGAAGTTCGAGCGGCATAACCGTGACCTCATTTTGCGTGACTCCATCCGAGCCTCTGTGTTTAAAGTCGCCGAATACGGTGCCGAGGTCCATACTACGGAGCATGACCGTAACTACTTTTCCAGGGATGTAGGCCAGACTTCTGACGAAATCCGCCGCGCGTTTTCGATGGCTGATTACATTTACAACCGCCGAGCATACCTCCCACATTCCATGCCACCCGACGTCGTCGACAGCATTTGGAACTTCTTATCGAAAGCCAACATGGTATACGGCCCTGAATACCGTCTGCACCTCCAGCCCGGCATTGATAAACCGGAGTACGACGCAAGCTGGCTACTGAACGGCGCCGATCCGGAAATAGTGGGTGGATACTTCATTCTCTACCACAAAGCCATTAGTCTGCATACATGGCCCGACATTGACAGGTTCGACCTCATGATGTGGCTATCAACCATGGCATTCTCGCAGGCGGCCAACATGACCATCATTCAAGTCCTGGCCGCCATGGCAAACGTCGCGCAGATGGCTCCGGTGAGAGCGCCCAATGTCGGTCAATTCCATCCATCCTCGGGGACTGAATTCGGCCGAGTCGTGCTCCTGGGAAAGCTCCAGGCCGACAATTTCTATCACAAGTGGTACGACTGCCCCGAGTATATCCAGTCGAGAAACTTGAGCCGTCGCCAGCGGGATCCGGCTCGCCGCCAGTACTCGGCCAACCGCGGCAGAGCCATGGAGAATTTGGTCGATCGCGCTCAGGAGCAGTGGCCTTGCAAATCGCCGGATCTTGCCTTCCACCCGAAGAACGCGGAGTGGTCGACGTACGTGGTATCATCCGTGGCCATCCCGGTTATCCAGGAACATACGAAGATTCGGTATAACAATATTTCGCTGTGGGATTATCTCGTGAAACTGATGGTGCATCTGCCCTCAGTTTCGCCCCTGAACGCAGATCCGCTATATGCCGCCAAGGGCTCGGCATCGGAGGATCCCCCCTTTGTAGGTCATAGGCGGCCTGGATACGTCAGTAAGGCTGATGTATTCCTCTGCCCTCCACCCAATCTGGCGCAGCTCGTCACGCCAAAGATCCATCTCGTTTGTCCGCCGCCACCTCCCCCGGCCTTGACGTTGTTGTCGAAAGCTGGCCGTCAGTCAGAGTTACTTCGAGATATGATCGAGAAGCTCAACCTTATGGCCAGCGCCGCTTTCGAAAAGGACTACGTCCAGAGTCTCCGCCAAAGTGCCCAGTCCTTGGCGTCGGGAGCGCACGGCAATGTAATCCTTCAGCAGAACGCACCCGAGCTACTAGACGTCTACTACGCGCATTTTAAACACCGTGCTGAGGGGGTATACTTGGCCATTGTCGATGCGCTCTACAAACACATAGCGACCTTCCTACCTTTTGCTTCGACCAGCGGAGCCAATGTTGGCGAAGCAGATGGGTGTTTCGCCACCCATTGGCCGAGACTTTCGCCGTCGTTCTTGCTTCAGTGCATTGGGAGAAATAAATGGAAGCGCCTTCCACCCGGCTGGAAAGAATGCATCGTCAAGTACGCTGTTTCTCTTGCCGACGTGCAACGTGCCGAACGCATGCTCGCGGCAGCTCATCGTGACGACCTCGGCGCCCTGTCTAGGGAGCTCCAGAATGTCGGCCACAAGAACTGGAATCCGTTGGATTACCCAGACTCTCTGCTCCTAGAGGTGGAGAGTTGCATCACGATACGAGACGTCCAGGAAGAGATTGCCGCGCAGATGAGGGCACCACCGAACTCGGAGAATGCCGTGATGCAACTGAACATGGGCGAGGGAAAGTCGTCGGTCATCGTGCCCATCGTGGCAGCTGCTCTCGCCGATGGGAAGAGACTCGTACGAGTTCTCGTGGCGAAACCTCAATCGAAGCAGATGCTGCAGATGCTGACGTCGAAGATGGGAGGCTTGCTCGACCGCGTCGTGTTCCAGATGCCATTTTCCCGTGCGCTCAAAATCGTAAGGGCGGAGGCGCTGGCGATCCGGCGCATGCTGGAGCAGTGCCGAGACGTGGGCGGGGTGTTGCTCGTGCAGCCGGAGCACATCTTGTCTTTCCAGCAGATGGGGACGGAGTACGCCATGATTCCGGAGAACCTGGCGATCGGCCAGATATTGAATGAGACGCGACACTTTCTGTTTGACAATGCACGGGATATTGTCGATGAGAGCGATGAGAATTTTAGCGTCAAGTTCGAACTGGTCTACACTATTGGCAATCAACAACCTGTTGACCACAGCCCGTATCGATGGCAGATTATCCAGGAGGTACTCGATATTATCCGCGACATTGCGCCAGACGTGCAAAGGCAGTTCCCGGACTCCATCGAGATTCACGATGCGTCTGCACACCCGGGAAGTTTCCCGAGGACGAGGATCCTCAAAAGCGAAGCGATGCAAAGCCTGGTCGACAAGCTCGCCGATCGTATCTGCAACCATGGTCTGACGGGATTCCCCATCTCGAGGCAACCGCCGGCCATCCGCGAGGCGGTACGGACCTACATGACCAAGGCAGAGCTCACTGAGGACGAGATTAACCAGGTGCAGCAAGAGGGACCGGCCGGGTTCTGGACTGATGCCATCAGACCGACCTTGGTCCTTCTACGCGGATTGATGGCCTGCAACGTGTTGAAGTTCACGCTGACACAGAAGCGGTGGAGGGTCAACTACGGCCTCGCCCCGAACAGAAAGCCGCCGACGCGACTCGCCGTGCCCTACCTCGCCAAGGACCAGCCCAGCGCCCGCTCCGAGTTTAGCCACCCGGACGTTATTATTATTCTCTCCTGTCTGACGTATTACTACTCTGGGCTTTCCGACTCCAATTTATTCCTGGCGTTTGAGACTATGTTGAAGTCGGACCAGGCTGAGGTGGAGTATGACCTGTGGGTGCGAGACAACCCGCAAATGCCGGGCAAATTTAAGACTATTGGGGGCATCAACATCGAGGACAAATTCCAGTGCATCCACGACGTATTCCCCCAACTCAGGTTCTCGAAGGGAGTTGTCGATTATTTCCTGAGCCACATTGTCTATCCGAAGGAGATGAAGGAGTTTCCTTCGAAGCTGTCCGCGTCTGGATGGGATCTCGGCGAGAAGAAAGTTCACCCGACGACGGGATTCAGCGGCACCAACGACTCGCGACGCCTTTTGCCCCTCGGTATGGAGCAGCTTGATTTGGAGGGGCAGGAGCATACCAATGCGCTGGTACTGAGTTACCTGCTGCAGTCCGAGACTGCCGTGACGGATATTCCTCCAAGGTCGCCCAAGCAGTCCAGCGACGCGGACGTCCTCTTGGATCTCGTTGTCGGACTGGACCCTCCCGTCCGGGTCATCTTGGACGTCGGAGCCCAAGTTTTGGAGCTTGGTAACTTGGAAGTAGCCCAGCAATGGTTGCAGAGGCTGGATGACGACCATACGCAGGCCGTCGTGTTCTTCGACGACAACGACGAATTGAGCGTCGTGGATCGAAGTGGGTATATCGAGAGGCTGCAGACTTCGCCGTTTGCATCGCAGTTGGACGTGTGCCTCGTATTCTTGGACGAGGCGCATACCCGTGGGACAGATTTGAAGTTGCCAACGAACTACCGCGCCGCCGTTACGCTGGGGGCCAACCAAACCAAGGATGGGCTGATGCAAGGTAAGCGCTGATCCAAGAATGGATTCTATGCTGACTCTGATGAGTACTGACGTTTGGGTTTCTAGGATGTATGAGGATGAGGAAACTGGGCCACGGCCAATCGGTGGTGTTCTGCGTCCCTCGAGAGATTCGCACCAGGATTCACGAGCTGTTCCCCGACCGAAGTCACGGCAACGATATTACAGTATCCGATATTTTACTCTGGTCAATTCGGGGAACCTGGAATAATCTCAAACGCGGAGTTCAGCTATGGGCCAAACAAGGATGGCGTCACCGGAAACACCAACTCCTCTGGACGAGGTTTACCCAAGGAAAACACGCATTGGAGCCGGACCAAGCAAAGGAGTTCCTCGAGGGCGAAGCGCAAACAATCCTGCAACGATATTCCCCAATCTCCGGACAATACGAGATAGGAACCAACGGGTCTACCCTTGGAGGCGAGCCTGATCAGATCGTGGACAGACTGCGGGACTTTGGAGCGGGAAGACTTGACGGGGCTGCGCTCAGCGAAGAACAAGAGCGAGAACTTCAGCCCGAGAGTGAGAAGGAGCGCGAGCAGGAACGTCCGCCGGCGACGGTACCGGCGGCACACAAGTTGCACCCGGACGTGACTCGTTTCGTGGAACAGGGAACCATCAGCTCGGCTTCTCGCGCTTACACGCCGGCCTTTTTGTCTCTGTCCTTGACCAACGCTGGAAAGGCATTTGATCTTTCCCGTTTTGGAACTAAGGGCTCTGGTATGAGTCTGCTGGTATCTGAGGATTTCATTCGTACGGTCAAGATCCCCCAGGGTGGTGACGCGGTTATGGATTCATTCTTGAGGCCTGTCCAGTGGGTTCTTGTGAACAAAAAGCCAGAAGGAAAGACTGTTATGATGATTATCAGTCCGTTTGAGGCCAACTCGGTGCTTCCAAAGATTTCCGTATCTCCGAACATCACGAGCATGCACATCTACAGTCCCCGAGTCAACCCGGCTTTCCCCTCTCTGGACAGCCTCCAGTTATTCATCTCCCCACCGCATCTTAACCATAGCGTGGAGATTCCTCTGCCCCTCACCGTCGGGCTGAACCTCTTCTCCGGACAGCTCTACTTTAACAACTTCGAGATGTACGTCGCCGTCTGCGAGTTCCTCGGCCTCTCGTGGGAGAAGGCCAAGGACGGCGAGATTGTGGACTCGGACGGGTTCATCCTGCGGGATGTCCAGGGCCGTGTTGGCGGGCGATCCGGATTCGTGAAGAGTCCTGTGAGGTTTATGCGGGATTTGATGACGATTCGGCGGGATTGCCAGTCGATTGATAGGACGCATGTTGGGGATATGTTGGACAATCGTCCGTTGTCCAGGGTTAGTTTTGAGTGAGATTTTTGGGGGGCGAGAGTATGGAGGGTTTTTGTGGGAGTTGTGATGTGCATCATGATGGAATGAGTATGAATAGTTACCATACAGATTGACAGAGATTTTTTCTGCAACTGTTATTCTTGAGATTGAGAATCGAACTGATTGAGTGATGGCACATATACATAATATTAAGATATTTCCATCCAACACTGATCTGATTTGCTCTTTCGGTGTAACTTGCCCTCTACTCAGGCACCACCCCTCCTGCCAATTCAGAGTGTATTAACCACCATCACGTCCATGACTCCACTTCAGTACGGACGATGGCTCTTGTAATATAATGCGTATGCTGACTGGCTGTCGAGCTGTTTTAAAAAGACGGCAAAAGGACCACGTCGCCGAATCCCCTGATTTCATGAAAAAGGTTGAAAGATTCCGTAAGGAGCGGTATTCATACGGAGTTCATCGAGGTCGGAGCAGTCATCACCGCTAACTCTCACAAGATAGTAGTAGCACCAAAAGCTGTCTGCAGTAGATGGTCGAGTACTCGACGCATTATCCTCTGGAAATAACAGGATTAGATGGTGTGGATACCGGATCACGATGGGCGCCCACCAACCCTTCAATATAAGATGCAGTGGAGATTATTATGACGAATATACAAATGCGGGATATATAAACAGCCTGTGACCTTCTTCGACGTCTGGCCAACCTCCTTCTTTTACCAATCTAACGAACAGTCATAAAATGCATCCGTTCAGAATCGTTACTCGTTACTCGTTCTTTGCCTTGCTTCGTATCTGACGTTTATAGTCCTCACACATCTCATACTATCCAAAAGAAAAAAAAATATTAGCAGATATCCCTCCCATCCAGATGAACAAGTGTTACTTACAGCCTCTTGCACGGCTTTCCTAGCCTCAGGCCACGCCTTCCGGCCACATCCAGGAATCCCCTGCGGATTCGTTTCAAACAGACGCCAAGAATAGCTATTCAACGGGCCCTTAGCAAGCCACGTCCAAAGCTCTCGATCCCGCGACCGCAGCCGCCATCCCCGACCGCTGAAGATGTGGTCGAGATGCTCGTACATGCCGGTGCCGGCGGCGTCGTGAAGAAACCGGTAGAACGAGTGTCCCCGGACGAAGCCCTGCAGGATGGCCCGATCCGCCTCCCATTCTTTGCGCCACCAGGCGTGGTATCGGTCGACCTCGGCGTTCATCTCGGCTTCGGAGGGTAAAAGTGCGGGTTTGCGATACTTGCCCTGAGGTGTTTGAGACGAGCTGGAGGTCTTGGCCGTTTCTGCCGCCCATATTTGGCTTAGAGCCATGGAGGCGAGTTCGAGGATGGCCCAGCGGCTCTCTTGGGCGGACATCCAGCTTAGGACGGCGATGGATGAGGCGCGGCGCGGGGGGAACATCATTTGGTATAGACGGGGGAGGTGGGGTTGTTGCTTGGAATTGTTGCTGTTTTTGCCTCCTTGTCCGTTTTGGCTCGTTGTTTGCGTTTGGATAATCTGCTCGGCTGTCTGGAGCGGCATCCCACAAGCACCGTCCATCTCCAACTCGGGCATGATGCCGAGATCAAGTTTGTATCCCGTACAGAAGATCACGGCATCAACCTCTACCACAGTGCCATCCGACAGGAGAACCTCCTTCTCCCCGGCAAAGTCCTGAAATGCCCTTACGGGAAGGATATCGCCCCTGCGCAACGCAGGTACGAAGTTCTCTTGGACAACGGGGTGGATATGCGCCATGCTCGTGCACGGCAGCACGTGCCAGTCCTCGCGCATCCTCTTCTCCGTACGCTTCAGCCGCTCAGAATACGAAACCCCCGGCTCCGCGGGCTCGGACCGCGCAGCCGCCCGTATCATGGCGTTGACGAGGAACTTGTCCGTGAGAGGCTTCATGAGCCAGGGCGCCGCGTAGTCGAGGAGGTACTTGAGGCGCAGGTCGGGCCAGGTGAAGCTTAGATCCATGGGGACGCCGTCGTCGTCGTAGCGGGAGAGGAGGAGGCGGCCGCGTCCGTAGGATTGGTAGATTTTTGTTGCGTGGCTGAGGAGGGAGAGGGATACTTCGCAGGCTGTGTTGCCGAAGCCTACGACGAGGACTTTTTTACCCTCGAAACGCGCGGGGCTTGGGAACATTTCTCGTGTTAGCGGAAAAGAATGAGATAAAATGAAAAAAAGGAAGACAAAATACGCAGTAGAGTGAGAAAAGGAAAGGAGGACAAGAAGGGGAGAGACAGAGAGAATGAGAGGTTCTATCACGGAAAATATCTCTACTCACTCCCTGAAGGCCTGACCATGCATAACGAGACCCTTAAACTTGTCTCGGTTCGGCATTGGCGGCCACTTTGGTATCGTCTCGCCGCCATGGCCGAAAACAACTTTGTCAAAGGAAAGGACGCTCTCCCCGTCCGCGTTGGTTATGTACACGTCCCATGCGGTGTCGGAAGCATTTCGCACGACTTTCTTGACCGTGGTATTGAACCGAATATGGTTGTAAAGGTTGAAATGCGAGGCGTATGATTTGAAGTAGTCCGCCGCGTCGCCTTGGACGGGATGGGTTGGGCAAGCTATAGTTATCCAAACATGTCAATATTATACCGGCGCTTCCAATAAACGAAATAGTCAATTTCCTTGGGCGAATAAAGCAATAGGTCTGGGTTAGTTACCTGGTGGAACCGGAAAGTCGCTAAAGCAGGACTATAGATTTCAGAGAGTTATAATCAACCAGCCACCATTGACGTGAGGGATTTTCGTCTGCATGCCGAATTGTTCGATCAACCTTACCAGAAACTTGCTAATATTACAGAGCGTGTCGCCTAACGCCGTGGTAAAAGCCGTGTTGCTGCTGTACGACCACAGCCCGCCGACTTCGCCCCGTCTCTCAAAGGCCACAGCGTCAAAGCCCTCGTCCCGCAGATTCTTCAAGGCCGTGAGTCCTGCGGGGCCTTGTGTTCCCCAAACGACGTTAGCATCCCGAGGATGATGACCCTTTTTCATGCAATATCGGCAAAATGGGGAGTCTTACCCAGGCCAATGACGGCGATCTTCACCTGATCCATGCTCCGCTGTCGTTATTCGAGGTACTTGGTACGGATAAAAGGCAAACATTCCAGGGTAAATGAAGGTCTGAGTCCGTATGGATGGTCGCACAAAGATTCTCGCATGATGCAAGGGAGAGAGAGGGGGTTTGTTTGCTGGTTCGGTTCCCGATGCTTGATGCGGCAAGCACTGAACCAGGGGTTCCTCAAACTGGTGGCTGGGAAATCACCACGGCGACAACACGTGACCGCCGCCGTCGATGCAACAGTCCATGTCCATGATTCCATGATCCTCCTTGGCGTCCTTGCTTCGTGGGAGTTCTCAATGAGTGAGTTTGGGGCTCTCCAGGTGGAAGACCAGCTTGAGAATCCACCAGCGTGAATGACCAAGCGAGACTCGGGTGGGTTTGAAGTAGAATTAGGGCCTGGTTGAAAAGAAACAACATGGATCTTCTAGTTTGTAGTAGATATTTAAGCCGAGGCGGCGATAATAGTTGAAGATGTTGCGCTGCTAGCCTTGTGCCTGTTACGACAGAGGACTCGGTGGGAGTTCTGTCGTGGCTAGTAGTCACGTCGTCGTCAGAAGTGACGGCGGTCAGAAGCCACAAATGCAAGATGTTGATGTGTTGGTAAGATGTTCCTGAAGGCCCGCTCGCAAACTAATGCCACTTACAGAGAACTGTAGTGCCAGAGACACAATGCTCTTAATGAAAAGAACGCTTGCATCCTGTTACGGTATTCCAGCAGCTGCCACGACTGGATATGAAAGGAAGGCCACCGCCAGCACCTGCCACATAGAACTTAGACCTAAATATCATCTATCGTACTTATTACATACGAGACTTCCGTACGCGTAATATAAGTATTATTTAAGATAATAAAATAGATCTAAATAAATCTATATTACTAGACGGTTCTATTATAATATAAGCAAAAGAGAAGAAATATTTAAAGCTTATATTGCTATCAAATAGATTAGATGGGAATAGTTTATAGATGATAGCTTAAATATTAGTTTAAGGGAGATATTAAACTACTAGCCTTATGCGAGTAGGCTATTCCTTCTGAACTGGTCCTGAGCTAATATCTTATAGATGAGGGAAAGTTTTCCAGGTTTGGACAATTTTTCATCTAATGTAGTAACATTTGTCCCATAGAAGATGTAGTGTAGCATCGCGATAGGCCAGCAGACTCGTGCAATAAGGAATGTAGGATAATATCATGGCTGGCATATATAAGTGGCAATATATTCGTATTAACGTGAGTGAGTGAGAGAGAGTGAGGAGAGAAATAACGTCCTCCGCAGAGTCTATCTTCGCATATTCCCGGTGTCAACCATTGCTGGAAGCTCAAGACAGCCTGTTTTGTTGGGAATCCTGCGCCCAATGATGTTGGGAGTTTGGGACTCATATCATTGGAGACGCTTCCCTGAGCACTGCCGACACTAGCTTCCTACGAGAGCAACGAGACACAGGGACGGTAACGGGAGATTGTTTAAACAACCAAGTTATTTCTAGGAGTTTATTCTTCGGTGCGGCATGAAAATCGGGAATTGTGAGGGTTTCCTCGGGCCAGTACTCGGTTTTCGACGAGCCTCAGTCGGTCCAAGGTGAGAAAGCCATCGTTTGGTCGTCATCGCCTCCACATTCGCCTTCGCCTTCGCCTTCCTGAACTTCACAGACTCTTCGGGTATCGTCGTCGTCTAGCCAAGGATTATTGAAAATGTCACCGTACTGAATCACGGTGCTCCGCAAGTGCGAGGGCGCCGCCGCCGTTTCATCGAGAGCGTAGTTGTGAAATTGGCCAGCGCCGGCGGCTGAGCCGATGTAGGGTAGTCCACGCCCAGAGCCTTGGGGTGGCATGTGTCGTGAAATTTGCTCGAGTGTCCATGGCCATGAGGTTGTCGATTCTCTTGATCCAGCAGTATCATCTTCATCATGGTCGGCATCGAGAAGAAGTGGGGAATCACGTTGACTTTCCTCGTCTTCAGTTTCCTCGTCAATCTCGTCTTCCAAGCTCGGCTCTTCTGAATCCTCCATCTCGCATTCAGACAACCGACAGGGACCGTTATTAACACAATGATGCAGAAGCTCGGGCGTCTTGTTGTAATCGCCACCAGGCCCGTCGTAAGGGGTAGCCCAATACTTGTCATAGCAATACGGGCATCGCTCCTCACGGCCCTTCCACAATGATCGGAATTCATAGATACCATAACTCCAGCTATATTCTGCCTCGCGTGGATAACCCTTTCTGAACTCCTGCAGGTCGTAGCCGCAGGCATCCAGCACAGCGTCCCAGAGGTCTCCTCGATACGACGAATATCCAAAATCTTGGCAGCTGGGGGAGTATGCAACATCCGAAACGGACATCCCCTTGTTATCTTTTGCATGAACATCTGCCCCTTGTTGAATGAGGTATACCAGAGACTCCTGCCAGTTCTGCCACTCGGCGGAATAAGCAGAAAAGAATCGATGTAGGCATGTTGAACCATTGCTGTCTCGGTCATGGACGGAAGCTCCGTGTCCTAGTAAAATCGCCAGCTTTTGAATATTGGATTGGGATTGAAACTTGAACCAAGAATTAGGATAGAAAGCGCGGATTGGCGCACAGGTGAATAGAAGCATCGATCCACCCTGTCTGTCGCTCTCTCGCGGGTTTATAAAGTGTGGGGCAATATCGAAGATTTGCCGCAAGAATTCATGGCCCTCGGAGGTTACTAGCATTGTAGAACTTGGAAAGGCCATGATACTCTTACCGCCACACGGCCGCTTGTGAGGAACGCAACGGAGATCCACCCCTTGCACTCTATGGTGGGATCCGCACCGGCTTGTAAAAGGGCTCGAGTGGCCTCAAGATCTTCCTGCTGCAAGGCAAGATGCAATGGTGTGGCCCTAATAACCTCGCATCAGGATAACACACTGTCCAAGGGCAATCGCATTCACATACTCATAGCCGGGCCCTGCAACATCATCAACATCAAGGCCATTCTGGACGAGAAATCTGCACAGCGCCGGGTGTTCGAAACCATGCTGCATGAATTCTGTCAGGTAATCTAGAGAAAGGGAAGCCTTGTTTGAGCTCCGAACTTACATGTAAGAGAGACCAGCCGTTCTCATCTCGATCGTGAAGGCTCGCCTTAGACCCTGCAACAAGCTTCATAATGCCACTGATATTCCCCTCGCGGGCCAGCGAAAATATCTCGGAGTTCCTTGGAATGATATTTTGGAGAGACAGATTGGGAATGGACGAGAAGCTGCCAGCGACAAGCTGAGCTTGGTTAACTGATACAACGAGCATCGACTTTGTGTTGCTGGGGCGGAAAATGATTTTCGCAATGAACTCTCGCCCGTCGGTTGTCCGGCCATGGTCGTGGCTCTCTGGGTTATCGGAGGTGTCCCGCCGTCGTCTCGTTCTCCGGTTTGTGTAGAGGGACAGGCGCCCGCCGTCAGGGATTTCGATGTACTTTCGCTTTCGATTTTGGGATATGATAGTCCCTGGCTCAATTGCCGTGAGAATTGGAGATGGGCCTGCAGATGTTGTCTTTGAGCTTTATGTCAAGTCTAGTGGATTTCGGAGCGGCTGATGATACCTGTTTTATTGACAGCGACTGAAGGTGCCGAAGCTAGCAGGCCGCGGATGGGCTTTAAGTCTCGAGAGGAGCTTTCCCCTTGGCCACAATGGACGCAGGTATGGTTCTCTCCCACGGCACCGAAGTCCGCTGGCGGCGCTCGTCCCGGCGGAGAAGACTCTTCCTTCTCAGCTGCCTTCAGGAGAGCTTGGAGATCGTCTATCATTTGCTCGGCGTCGTCGAATGCGACCGTGCTTTCCTTCTCGCCGATGAGTTCGATTAAGCGAGAGATGCTTCGCTCCAACTCCGAATCGACAGCAGGTGTTGCCGAGGGCTCGGTGGTGGCATCTGTGGTCGATGAACCGTCTTGAAAATCGTTGGTGCGACCTGGGTTCGGGCGAAGGGCCGCCATTACTTCTTCCTTGAGCTCCTTGACATGCTCGAGGATCTCAGAGCACTGATCTCGTGATGTAGACATTTGCGCAGCCTGGGCTAGAAGCAGGTGGACGTTCAGCATCATATAATGACCACGAACCGTGTCTTGCATCTGCGCTAGGTCCTTCTCGCCAATCGCGGCCGCCAACCTCTTCCAGAGCTTTCCAACACGTTTATCCGTTGGTAGTATGCTAAGCCGCTGCAGCCTTGACTCGATGGAGCCCACGTCGTCTGCGCATCTCTTCACTACGGCTTCAAAAGCCTGCGCATCTCCTCCAACGCTGGTCGGTCCGAGCGGTAGGCGTGACAGCCGCTCCAAGATCCCCTGGAGCTGGGCAACGTCGTTGACGAGATGGCGGACATTTTCGGGTCCGTCCTTCACTGCCGAGAGGACTTCGTGGATGACCTTGGCCGATTTGAGAGCTAGCACGACAAAAGCCAGGACGCTGGCACCTGCGTTGACCGGGTCCATATGGACTAGTGTTGCTATTATTATGGGGGTATGAGTGTGTGGCTCGATGTTATGTTGCCGGGAATATGATGTTGAAGTTGGATGGAGAGAGGTGGGGTGGCTGGGAGTTGGAACAGGCAGCTGGACGCAGATATAGGAGGAAGACTTACCCTCCATGTATCTTGCGACGCTCTCAATCAGCCCCCTTGTAAGCCTTGTAAGGGGTACATTGTTGGCACATCTATGAGAAGCGGTGAGTCGGTCAACGTCTCTTCTCATGGTTGGGCAGACCTGCATAGAAGGGAACCAATAGTTTCCAGCAGCTCGGCAGGGCGAGTGGCAGTGCTACTGTATGCATGCATCCCAAGAATCGCCCACCAGGCTGTGAGCCGAGTGGAAAAAATGCTCTACGATCTGATGCGTGGCCAGTTGAGGGTTGAAGCAGAAGCGACAAAGACTCTATTATACAACTAGTATACAAGAGAAAAAGAGCGAGTATGATAGATTTGATTTAAAACATGGAGCTTTGAGAGATTGAAATGGCATTTCTTATGTTTGCTTTAGAGATTAGGGCGTGTTAAGGATGTAGGGATGTAAACGCTCCCAGCTTGGATTTAACCCCGTGCTCTCAGATCACAATGAAAGAAAGAAAGTGAGATGAAGTAGCCGGGGTTGCCTCGCCGCTCATTTGTGAGAATTTCTGGAGACTTCAGCGGCAAGGACTGTCTTCCCAGCGCCAGGGTTAATACTGATCGATCCGTGTCGGGACATCAATATGCGATTTCGGAGCTGAGAAAATCCTCTAGGGATGAACTATACCTTTGATCTAGAGAATCTCGTTTGAGTGGCTTGAATCTGGATCATTTCTCATCTAGGTTTCAAAGGCTTCTTCATTGAATATCCATCGGCAAGTTCCCATGAGACGATGTGTCATCAGAAAGTTGCATTGCTCTATGGTATTGAGAAGGGTTCAACTAGTTGTCAATATTTTATACTAATTTATCGAAATTGTTGAAAGGTTAGAGAACAGAATAGCCTTGTGTACCTCTTCTATCTCTATCTAACTTTGACCGACTTCTAGAGATCTTGGTCACGCTCTATATGTTGGTGAGTGTGATTTCATCACGCCCATTAACTGTATGAATTGTTTTTCATCTTAAAACGGCTAATTATGACACTTTAACTGACCCAAGGAATTCTGGAACCGAATACTGAATCCGTGGCAGTTTGAATAAGACCTTAGATCCATTCCGCCGAGCTCGGGCTGTAGGCCATTTTCCGCCTGTATTCTTGTAACGACTCTGTAAGTTTATCGAAGAATCCGCGATAATTACTGGCAATTAGCTTTTGGCTCTACATGAAATAGCTACGCTAGATGTTGGGGTGAATGCCAGGAGAATGAGCCGCATGGCACTCCAGACAAGAGCCACAACCTCCGGCTTTGACTGAATAGAAATGCCGACAACATCGAAGACCACAAATTAGAATCAAAATCAGAGCAGTACACACTAGTTATAGCTAAGCGCCGAAGGGCGGTGTGACCAGCAAGGGTAACGAGGGCTACAGGCTGTGAAGTAGAGATATGCACTGGCAATCTAGGAGGAAGGGCAAGAAAGAAGAGGAGGTGCAAGACAGAGGAACTGCTCACATGGCCCTAGAACGAGACCCGCATATCCTGACTCCCTAAATGACTTCCGAGATCGCCCAATTATCACCAAACCCTGACAAAATCAGATGCTCCTCCCACCTATCCTGGTCCCGATACTGCCCCCGCTCAGCTGCGGCTCCCCAACCGCCAAAACACTGCTCCGCCTCAGCACACCAGTACGTGGCCTTCCTCAATGCCCTCCTCCACCCAGGACTAGCCTCATTGCTAAAGTTCATGATGCCTACACGTGCTAGATCCACAGCCTGGCACAGGAGCGCATCCGCCGCCCTCTCGGACCGCGGAACGTCGAGACCCGAGGCCCGCACCACCACGCTCAGCTCCCGAAGCATGTCGGCCGCGAAGAGAGGCGTCATCCCAGCCATGACTTCCCAGTAACCCCGTGCCGCCAGCGATAGCTTGCTCTTGATGCGGTCCTCGCCGAAGGTCTGGACTATGAAGCCGAAGGAGTTTCCGATAGACGCGTAATCCTCCGTAGCGCCGGACTCCGACATAGTGCCAAGGGTGGTTGTGAAGACGCCGACAAGTTCTTGGAAAGTGTCCCCGAAGACGCCGCACATCTGGTAGAAGGAAGACGTTTTGACGGCTTCCCAAGCGTCCCCCAGGGCATCCTTCGCCGCGGCTAGGGAATTCGGAGGGAATTCGGTCAGATCAACACCGCTCTCGACGACGACCGCCGTGACAATGTCGATTAGGTCCTTCAGCGACTTCGCTCCTTCGTCTGTTAACCGGCTGATGTACTCCTCGCTCCGCCAAATCCCCGCGATGGTGGTTTGTGAACCGAGCGAGCCGCCGTTGTCTACGGCGCGAAGCAGCATATTGACATTTGCTTCGTCTCCTCCGACAAGCCTGCGTATGTGGTCGAAGACCCTGTCCCGGACACCTATCCAGCACTGGCCCGCCACGGCGACGAGGCTAGCCACTCTGAAATCCGCAATGAATTGTGACACGACGGCATCGGATATGGCGTCGCGTAGACGCTGGTTGGACTGAGACTCGGCTTTTGATCGGTCAGAGACCCAATAGGGGAAGGCTGGGTAGACGTTGATGTATCTCTCATCGTCTTCTCCGAGATTGGCCTCGTTCAGCGGGAAATTATTGTTAAGCAGCCAAGTCCGCCAGAACTGAAGATGACAGTGACGTTCTAGTCCAGACGTGGCCTTACGCAAGGCGGCTTGGCAGATCGCCGGCAATAGTGAGAGCAGCGCTTCGTTCAAGGGAATCCTAAGCGCTTTGTGCGTGAGGCAGATGGACCGGACGTGGGGGTGAATGAGTTCGAGAGACTCCTGATATGCCTCCGGAGAATTGGCTTTCCTGGAGGCCAGGGAGGAGCAAAGATACTCGCACGCCCCCAGGCTGATTCCCTCGATCCCGCCATGCTGGCCTGTGCCGACCAGGTAGTCCACGACACATTCCCTGATTGCTCGTGGAACGCAATAGAACTGACGGATGGGGCTCCGCCGGCGTTGGATGAGATGCAGTTTCAGCAGTCGGTCTAGGGTTGAGGTGTACTGCCTATTGTCCAAGAAGCTTCCCGCCGGAACTCCATTCACCAGCAGATCAAAGAAGTCATCTGTCACCCAATCCCCGTCAAATAAACACATCAGCCCAAGCAAATATGTTTCCGGACCTTGGAGCCCCTCGAGGACGTGGAACGCCCATTTCCAGATTTTTGCATCTGCCCTCACCGGCTCGGCATCGGTATCTTCATCCGCGAGATCCTGCAAGTGTGTCCATGCCAAGTTGGCATTCATCAAGGCAACACAATCCGCAGCAAGGGCAATTGCAAGGGGCCTGTTCAAGAGTCCGCGGATTAAGCCTTGAGCTGAGGCCGGCACTGGAGTCCCACCTCCGACTGGGTGTTTGCGGCGCAATGCGAAGAGCTCAATGGCTTCCTCGAGCTCCATTGGAGGCATCTCCTTCTGCGCGAAGCCCCCGTCGGTTTGGATGTTGGTGTGCCTTGCCGTGATAATGACTCTTCCACCCGCCTTCGGCAGAAGACCTCGAATGTCGAGCCCGTCGTAGGCATTATCAAAGACGGCTACCCAAGGGCCATCGTGATTGATAGAGAGCCAGGTCTTGAACGTCTGCTCGTTTGCTGGGCCGCCTTTGTCCCGACCTGTGCTCACGGCACAAGTTACATTCCGGAACCCTCTGTCGATAGAATGAGGGTTTTCAGCCGAGAACCAGAACACTGAGAGCTTTGTGCTCCATTTAGAGACCGCGGTAAATACAGCTGTGGATTTTCTATCGATGTATGTTAGGCGTCTTGAAGTGCTGAATATTACCGGCTATGTCAAGCCTACTTACCCAGCGCCGGGACCCCCGTGCAGGACGAGATACATCTCGTTGGGTTGCATGATGAAGCGGTCCAACCAGGCGAGGAGGCCCTCTTGTTTAACAGTATGGCGTTCTTGACTCCTCTCCAAGGTCGAGTGGACGATTGCCGTGGGTTCCTAATAAAAACTTAGCAAATATCAAATGCATAGTCTATTATGCTATGGCTGGAAACGTTTGCGCCCACTTACACCATCCTCCGCCAGTAGTAGTGCCTCGGAAATGGTAGACCGACCCTCGTCGTGAACGTCAAAGTCGGCACCCCTGCCTGCAAACTGACGTAGAGCATCTTGGGCTAGCCGCTTCAGATTCCGAGCAACGCGAGCAAACTCTGGTCCGTCGTCGAATTTACAGATTTGCTGATGGTCTCTCTGAAGGTCGAGAATATGCTCACGATGTCCTGCCAGACCCAGGACTGCCGAGTCCCGATCCACCACAATCTGTTGCAGTCAGTTGCGTTGAATCCAAAAAAGACGAAAGAAAAAGAAAAGGAAAAAAAGGAAAAAAAAAAACACATCCCCGGTAGTTGGTAAAAATAGAGGGGTGGACAAACCGTGCGTATTGGGTTGAGCGGTAAGTTGACGAGCGGCTTCGACTCAACCACGCTGAGGAACTGATAGTCTTCGTACTGGTGAGAGAAGTCGGCTGAGAGGTATGCGAGAGCCTTGGACGCGGTGCTCCATTGCAAGAAACCATATACACGATGGTTCTGCTGTGCAAGGACGAGCGCCTAGGGAAGGAGGGCGTCCTCTTTGTAGCACTTTAGGCTGCTCCGATGGATGCAGCAGCAGCAAGAGTAGCGGCGACAACTACCCACAGTTCTATACTCCCAGCGCGCTTGCAAGCATTGGGCTTGCCCGCCCCTGTCTCCTCCGGGTCGTTCAGCGCTACTCCCGAGCCGATAGACGCAGTCGGCACAGGCGTTCTAGCCGTAGAGTCTCCGGTGGCATGTGCCTTGGAGGCGACGCACTGCGCGGCGAGGCCAACTTCCATCCATGCGGATCCGCGGAGGCTGTTGTTCATGGCCGCGTACCATCTGTTAGGGCAGTCCGTGGCGAGCTCCGAAGCCGTGTCGCTTCTCTCCGTCCACCACGATAGGGCGTTGCTGGCGTAGGATGAGTATTCCGGGAGGAAGGCGGTGGCTACGGCGCTGCTAAAACCACACCAGCGCGGATATTTGGGACGAGGATAGTCTAGCGCGGCGATCCTGGTGGCGGTACACGTCTCGTGAATAGCTAATGCCACAGAGCTCGGGCATTGTGTCTTTGTTGACGGTAGTCTCCGTTTCGTTCGAAGAGCTGGTTCGGAAAATTGATAGAGAACGAAGCAGTGCAAATGAAGAATACTTTGTGCTGAGTATACTTCTTAGTGAGAACCGGTTGTCCATAAGCCCGTGTCGTCTAGCTGAAAGCGTGGATCCAGCGTGGCGGACGAGACGAGGAGACGGCAGCGAAATGAATGAATATTATGGTCCCGCCCACGGTGACTGAGGTGTCGAGGTTTGTGGAGCACAAGACGCAATTATTAACGAGATTGCCAATTAACGAATCTTGCAACTGTGAAAGTTCCACGTTGGAACGGACCGGGGTGTTTATGGGTTGTTCCGTTTTTTCGTCTCAAGACCAAACCTCTGTGACGTGGATTCACACGAAATTGGTCTCCAGGTACGACATAGTGTAACCCTGTGTTGGTCTCGTCAAGTTGTCGTTAGCATATGAGATAGTCTCCGTTCGAGGGGAATTCTCTCCTGGTTGTTACGTTTTTACCTGATAGCCGAACTAAGGGCATGAGCAGAGCATGCCCAACTTCGTACTGCCGCAGTAAGAAACAAATACTCGGCGTCTTCATGTTCCTGCAGCCTACTGCCCCCACCAGCACTCGAGTGCTATAGCCTGCATTTCAGGACTAGCTGGCCGGAGTGGGTGCGCTTGGATGGGACGCAAAGAGCTGAGAATATGAGAGTTAGTACGAACTAAGTGAGACAGTCACGGTGGCTTCTGTATAGATCTTGTCGGCTGGAACACCACCTCTCTTCGCGGAACCTGCTGTTCAACATCCTCTTAGTTGTCCTCTACTCTCCCTCCGCTACCCGCATACGCTCCAGGAGGCCAAAAGAAAGAAGGCCAAGCAGTGCGCTATTTACCAAATGGGCAGAATTTGGGTGCTGGCTCAATGTGGATGGGGAGTGTGCCTCAAGCCACCGCTAATAGCGTTTTGACGCCAGAAATTCAACAATAAGGTTGTCAACAGGCCGGCTGCATTGAAAGACTCCATGCACCAGGATAACCAAGTCCAGACAGAAACAGGGGTGACTGTTAGCCAGCATCCGGAATTTATCATAGCAGAGTGGCTCCATAAGACCGGGTGTCCATGAGACGATGGCTTGGACTCCAACACTAACACGGCTAATGGGTATCATTGATGAGTGAATAATGGCGGCAGTATGGCATAGGTCATAGCTGTCAGTTTAGCACTCCGCCGACCTCTTAGATAACTCTTGATATTTATTATCTCAGGAGACGTCCATCTTGTGACGGCCTGCACCTAGGACGGCGCCCTCTCATGCAGCACTTCCCAGCTCAGTAAGCCCAGGGGATATTATCATAACACATTCGTGACATAGTCTCGTGGTCTACAATCATGCAATCGGCACGATCATGTCGAAGAGGTTGTCCTTTATCAGGCTCGAGGTGTCCTGTGCCAAAGAGTAGACAATAGCAATGAGGATGGCGCGGAATATCAATAAGTCGTCCAGGGGATGCTGCACGTCGTCAGGTAGCTTGAACTTTGGTGGCGATGATCCATCAAGTTCCCACAGCTTCTGCACCTTGTGAAGTGAGTCGACATCATCTTCCGGCATCATTGACCAGAACGTCGTCTTCTCCGATAATCCATTAGATCCATTGACGAACATGCTAACCCTGCTCATGGTGCTAAGAATCTTATGCAAGGCGTTGTCAACGAAGACGCCAGGTGGGACTAGTTCTACCTTGGGGGCATTTTCAGGTGTATCGGCCCCGTTCCACTTGGCACATAGAAAATCAAGGGCGAGACCGATGGAGCAGAGTGTCAGCTGTCGATACCGGATTTCGCCCATCCATTCTTCCTCACCTGGTGGGTAAATAACAGATAACCAGTCGGTGATTTTTTGGATCTGACGAGGCATGAAGGCTGGGTCCCTCCTCAAGCGATGGACGTTAGATCGAGCAGAGTAGAGGTCGGCAATGGAAGCTACAACATCGTCATGCAAAGCCACAGACAAATCTAGTTCTTTGACGGGTCCGCCCACGACCGTCTGAGCCCAGGCCATGGCTTTGTCCCTGACATATTCTAGATCCGGAGCAAATCCATCCTCAAACCCTGGGCTGAACACCTTCCAATCACGCTCTCTCATGGCCCAGAATCTGCTCTGTATCAAAAGAAAATGGACATTCTCACGGAGCCTCTTCTTCTTACTGGGGAATAGCTTCGGACATCCCGGCGGTCCAGTTGCTAAAACTATCTTTGCCGGTCCGCATAAGTGCTCGGCGGTCGCGGAGAATGACTTTTTGCAGCCACAGCCTGCAGGGTTGGAGATGTCTTTGACCTTTCCACACCAGCATTTCAGCGGAATTGATTTGTCGTTGGCAGTGAGCCAGTGCTCGAATATGTATCGTGGCTTGGAGGCGGAACTGTTGTTTCCTAATTGCCATCGAACGTTTGACTCCATGCTACCTTGCGCATTCATAATCGCTCGCGTTGCGGTGGTGACAACCCGGTTCAAACTACCTTCAATTTTACCAAGGTAATTTTCATAGAATCCGACAACGCCCAGGGAAGGGTGGTGCCGGAACACCAGGCTGAATGACTTGCTTTGTAGTCGTGGGAGGTTCGACTGAGGGTCGATGATGAGCTGCACTTCATCCCTCGAGCTGGCCGTGGCCAGAGCAATGACGACACCAATAGAGCCGTATGCAGGCACGGTGGGAAATTCGGCGGGGACATAGTCGGCACCCGTGGGCCTCGTTTCCCAAAGCTTGACATCGTCCAGGCCGGCAGAGGTGAGCAGGGCGAGCCACGTCGCAGGGAAGTGGTCTGTCATTTCCCTCCCCGGAGACCATATTTCATCCTCTTCATCATCTTCCTTATGCTCAGTTATGTTATACCAGTGCTTGTCGCGAGAAGACGGCCTCCAAACTCCCAACTCCGTGCGACCTATGCGCGGACTGACGAGGATAGGTGTATAGGCGACGGTCCTAAACCTCATCTCGGTCCAGTCAAACATGCGCCTGCTAAACTGCGCCCACGGCCCGATAGCGTTCCGGCCCGTCTTGAGTCGCCCTGGTCCCGCAGCGAGGAGTCCCTGACCGACAGTCAAAATCGCAACTATGAGGGCGAGGAAGCCTATGGCGGCCGTGAGGCCAAAGGTAAGAGGATCCCAGTTGTACTCGCGTCGCTGGGCCCTCAGCTCGTCGAGCACCGCCGCGAGGGTGTCGAGGATGCATTCCGTCGTGTTGAACGGGCAGTTGAGACTTCCGGCCGTCTCAGTCATGGCCGAAGGAAAACAGAATAGAAAGTGATTTCGGATGAGGGTCGGAACGATTGTAGTAGTTTAGCCAATGCTTTGAATTACGGGAGTCGGAATACCGGCATAAGGATGACTAGTTTCTCCATAGCCTTGTTGATAGGAAGTTCGCAGTTTAACCTCATGCATTGCACTTTCGACTCCCTTGGACAGGGACCATGTCAACAAAGTCAGGCTCATAACGATTGGGCAGACTTGCATATAAGAGAACCAATCCTTGGCGGCAGCGCCGTGAGGGGAGTGGCAGTGCTGTTGCACGAAAAGGTCCGCAATCAGTATTATGCCCTCTTAGGCTTCTTCATAATTAAGGACACGCCATCCTTTCAATGCAAATCGAAGCAAAAAATTGGCCTATCGAACTTCATTTTACCGACACAATGGCATCAGACAACTTATGTTGGCACTGCGAACATCTCGGCCGTTTTATGAACACAGATGTCACAGAGTTTGCCAATATGACCACGCGCGGCGACCTCGTCGGATCGACGCCCACTTCCCGATCCCTGGAATCCTCTCCATGCCCACTCTGCCGGGTTTATTGGAAGTTGCTGAAGGCGCAGGGGATACTGGATAGCGACATGATAATGCTCTATATGCCTGTACCAGCTATAAACTCCCCTACGCAACGTGTTTCCAGTCTCGAGATGCGGGTTCGGGTAAAGAAAAGACCAATGGTCAAACTGAAAGTGTTCACCCACCCTGGTAAGTCGAGAATCGGCTTATACTAACGCACAGAAGGGAACAAACAAAAAGGCTAACAAACGCACTTGTAATCATCTCCTCGTAGATGTTCCTTGCCCTTGGGGTGCTGTTCCAACTGGTCTCGGCACTGGCCCCTCTGGAGCACCTGAACGAAATGAGCAAATTCTGAGATGGGCTGAGAGGTGCCAAGCGTCTCATAGCTGCGTTCGCTCAGCGCCTCCACAACTTCCGACTCGAGTCCTTGATGTCAGTCCGGGCTTGGGCGACATGATAAAATTGCACTTCTCTGGCGGGGAAAAGGCCCATTACGCTTGTCTGAGCCACTGCTGGGGTGGCCACCAGACACTCGTCACGAACAGTTCGAATCTGGCAACACACACCAGCGGTATTTCCTGGGCTGATGTCCCTAAAACTTACCAGGACGCAATAGCTATTGTTAGGTTACTCGGCCTTCGCTACATCTGGATTGACAGCCTCTGCATCGTGCAAGACAGTGCACAAGATTGGGCGGTAGAGTCGGCGAAGATGTGCCGCATCTACTCGGATGGCTTTTTGACAATATCCGCCTTGTCTTCTCCAAACTCTGCGGCTGGGTTTCCGACAATCACATCAAAGAGCATCACAGGTACAACCTCAGCTGGCGAGCCGTACCATTACTTTTGCCATAGCATCTGCCATCATCCGACAGACGTCAACACCCCGGAAGGCCGGCATAGCTCCAGGGACAGCTACGATGTGACTGATTGGCCGCTCCTCACCCGTGCCTGGGTCTTCCAAGAGAGGACCCTCTCCCCTCGTATCTTACACTTCGGTAAGGATGAGATGATATGGGAATGCGATGGGGATTGCTGGTGTGAGTGCAATGAAGAAAGTGTAAAGACTTTCGGGCACTCGCGTCAGCAATTTAGGTCTGCTCTTCGAGGTAGTACATCGGACGTCCTGTACATCTGGAAGAGAATGGTATCCGACTACTCAAGGCTATCAATAACGAAAGAATCGGATCGACTACCGGCGTTATCGGGACTCGCGCAGGCTATCCGGACAAATAGTCCATCAAGCAATTACCTTGCAGGTCTATGGAGGGAAACATTGGAAATGGATCTCCTTTGGTATTCTGTCACCGTGACTGTGAAAGACCATCCAGTTAAACACGGTGGCGGCTGCGCTCCGTCTTGGTCGTGGGCCGAGCGAGCAGCTTATGTTGAATTCCCTGTCTGTTCGGTCGACTTGGGTGGTGGTAAAGAGCGGAAATCAAAGGGTATGATCGAGCAGTGGTTCAAGGTTATTGAAGTCCAGTGTTTACCAGCTACAGCCGATCCGACTGGCAAGTCTCAAGGCGGGCGGTTGACGCTCGAGGTCGACTGTTTCGCCGCCATCTTGCGCCACATCGGCGACAAGCAATGCAAGCCGGAAACGGCCTGGACACTTTCGGAGGGCAAAAAAGGCCGTCGGTTCCGCAGCGTCGAGCTCTTCTGCGATAGTCCGATGCACACATTTTTGTATAAAGCCTTGGAGGCTCGCATTACCTGCGCTCGCCTGGCGCTGGTGGAGGGTTTTGACCACGGTGATGTAACAAGGCGACATGGCGTTGAATACGTCCTTCTCTTGGCGCCATCAAAGACGGATCCTAGTGCCTACGAGAGAGTTGGAATGCTGTTGGTACAACAGTATTTAGACATAGCCGGTCAAAGATATCATTTTGACAGTCCTTTCGCAGGTGGTGGGCAAAGGAAAATTATCGAAATTGTGTAGATTTTGGACGGAGTTAGATAGGGCTCATCCATAATGTGAGCCTAGAGTTTGGTCCAAATTTGATATTAGATTCCATTCATACTCGTCCCCGTTTCTAAATATAGTCTTCGTCTAGGGAACTGTGGCAGATGGAATATCAACTATCCGTCCCCTTCTACTTTCCGGAACCCAATAAGATCAGCGAGGCACCGAGATTAGCACTTGGGTGTAGCCGTGGGAGAAGGAGAGAGAATGTGTGTGTAGTCTAGCGATGACGTATTTTATTTGCAGCTATGGGGTAGAAAACTATCGATTTTGTCTAACCTGTTGCGAGGACTGTGGATTCGGCTTTGTTCCACTGTTGAAATTAAAAAGAAAAAAAAAAGACCAGAATAATAAAGGAAGAAACGTAGAAAAGAAGAAGAAGAAGAAGAAGAGAAAGAGAGATAGGGGAAATGTTCATCTGGTAAACTATCAACCATCCTCCTCTTCGTCATCGTCATCATCTTCTAACTCTTCAGCCACGTCATCGAAAAAGGGGTTGCCGCGTTCTGAATCTCCCTCGTCATAGTCATCTACATCGCTGGCGTCATCATCATCACCCTCTTCGTCGTCGTCCGAGTGTGATGAAGGCGTCAGCCGTAGCGTGTTGCGGTACCCGAACCTCTGGGCGAGGGTGGCGCGTCTCGGTGGGGCAGGTTCTTCATCCTCGTCGGAATCGTCGTCAGTTTCCGTAGATCCTTCTGATTCCCCAGCGTCGGATTCCCGGGTGTCGTTGTGTGATGGAGCGCCCTTGACATTGTCATTGGCATTGTCATCTTCGTCCTCGGAGTCCTCGACCATAGTGCGACCTCCTCGATGCCTGGCCACAGGGGCATGGTCTTCGTCATCATCCTCGTCTCCGTCCTGTTCCTCTTCATCTTCGGAATCTACCACCACCCTCCTTCGCGAGGTCCTCGACGGACGAACCTCCTCATCTTCATCCTCTTCCGCCTCCTCCCCGTGTTCCGATGGCTCGAGGCTTGAAAATTGAGCGTTTCGGTTGTGGCGTCCGTTGACAACTGCCGACTCCATAGGATTCCCCAGGAATGCGCGGCGGCCATGAGCGTCCGGGTCGCCCGAGGACAAGTCATCCTCATCAAGCTCCTCCATGATCCGCTCCAATTCATCCAATTCATCCAGTTCACTCTCCTCGAGCGGGCCATCGTCGAGGCCGGAATCGTCGTACTCATCAAGACCAAGATCAAGACCGCCACCATCAGAGGTCCAGACAACGCTCGTTTCCGTATCATCATCATGGCGGGGGTGCTCATCCCATTCGTCGTCCTCGGCCAGGGGATCGACAAACTCTTCCGCGGCCCAAGATCTGAGTTCACTGTCGTCGTTTTCGAAAAAGTATAATGGCCACGTCTCTATCTTGGAAATTCTCTCTATCTGGTCATGGGGCACGACGTCGGGATGCGCGCCGTCGTAGGAATCGCCGTCCATCCATCCGACCTCGACGCCGGGAGGGTCAAAGGTTACGGGGAGTTTGCGGATCCGGCGAGATAGTGTGTCTCGGGGAGGGATCTTGGGCGGCACGTTCAACGCGGCGTACTGGCGCTGCTGCTGCAGGTCCGGGTAATAGTACATCCGCTGATAGTACCTCATATCTTCTATTATGGCTTGATGAACGGCGTGGACATTTCCATCGCGGATCCAGCGAAGGCTGCTCGGCTTCTGGTTACGGCCGTCCTGACACCGAAACCACACCTTTAAGTGAGGAAAGAAGGTAAATATCCTTAGAAAAGTATTCGGCGCAATCTTGTCACTGGTGCCACGCGGACCCCATCCCATGGGATCAAAAAGAATCCGATTCGTCGACAGGTATCTGACGTCCTGACAAAACCCGCTGGGGAGTGAGTCGATCCTGTAGTTGATGACGATATCCAGATGTACGACGTCGACCTCCTTGTTGTAGCGAACAGCGCCGCGGCCTCCTCGGATCTCCAGGCTGTGGGGAAATCGTCTCAAAGCCCAGGAGCGGCTATCGCGATCCACGGAGAGAACCGTGCGGATTCGCTCCGTGTCACCCGCGAGACTCCCTGCCTCCCAGATCTCGGCGTCTCGGGATCCTCGTCTGTTCGTCACGGCTTGGAATTGGAATATCCAAGATTTGGAGACGAGCTCCGGACAGAAATATTGCCAAATCTTTAGACGAAGCTCAGGCGGCAATGAGTTAAATCGAAAGGCCGATTCAGGGGAGATGGATGAATGCGAATCCTGGGAATCCAAATCTGATTCTGCATCTGATTCCTCCTCCAAGGCCTCGTCATCAATGAAGGCGTTTGCATCATCAGAGTCATATTCGTCCGAGGACGAGGACGAGTCTGAGGCTGATACGGAGTTTCTGATCGGTTCTGTCTGTGAGCGACTCATTTTCGGTAGCTTTAGGGGGATGAATCGATGGAGTTGAAGATGAAAGTTTTTTTTTTTTGATCTCCTGTTGAGATCGCGTCCTTTCCAAGTCTCGCCTTCCTCCCCACAAAATCACGAAGTCACGTGATCACGATGACACAGACCTCAAGTTTCTTCATACAAGTCCGCCGGACTCGTGTTGTTTTCTCTTCTCGATCTAACCGGGCTCTTCAAATATATTTTTAGAGAAATTCTATGAAGAATAAATAAGAAAAAAAGTCATTTTTGACATTTCACTAGATATATCTCTACTCATGCCTGTTATCATCAGTAGATCATGACACGGATGGTCTTATCACAATCTTCGCTTCGAGTAGCCTATGAATGGAGCAGCTTGAGCGACAGCATATTTGCCTAAGTATCATAGCTCCGGATAGGTTGTAGAGTGCTGGTTGAGACTTACGGTTGGAGGAGAATAGGGATATACAGATGGGTTCCATGGCGGCTCCTCCCGGACGAATAATCCTTTGTCAATCCAATCCAATCCTCTTGGCGTAACTTCAAAGGTTCTTTTATTTTTTTTCTCTTTTATTATATTATATATTTTTTTCTTTTTTTTTCTTCTCTTCTTTTTTTGGACAAGGAAAAAAATCAATCTGGTATCCACGTCGCTCGGAACAAGAAGGGAGGCACTGGACGGGGCAGGAATGTCTCCATCTCGTGAAGAAACCCTAGTTCCTAGAATTGTTTAGAGTCTCTTTGTCCTGAGCGTGCCCATGCTTTCTCCTAGCGTCGGAGCGGATTGTAATGCTAAGATTTTCCAGTCGAAATGTACAAAATGAAAACCTGTGGTCACTGCTGGTCTCGAGTTTGTTGGGATGATTGTTTATCCTTAGTGACATGCTCGATTGTTTGGAGTGGGAGTATTAAAAACAAGATAGATCTTCATAGAAATTTGCGCGAGAATCTTCAAACTGTCCAGTACAGCCTAGCATATCTCCATGATTAGAAGTCGTCATCGTCCATCTCGTCCATCTCATCGTCTATCTCATTGTCCATCTCATCGTCCATATCATCGTCCGTGTCATTCGTAGATGCATTAGTATCCCCCTCGTAATCCAAATCATTGGGATCATCCGTATCCTCTATGATGGTAACTCGCCTACGAATATCAAGCACTACCTCGATGTGCTTGAGCCGCAAGGGCATGTCCTGATGAGCAAGCACCATGGCAGTTTTGACCGAGTTTTTGATCTCCCTTCCGTTGAGGGGCGACTTGGCCAGCACATCAAAGTCACTCTCGCTGATATCCGCAACGCCAGCTTTCAGCTTCTGGATAAAGTTCACCCAGACCCTACGACGGGCGGGCGGGTCGAGGCCCGCGTACGGAAGGATGAGGTCGATCCTCGATTTGAAAGCATTGTCGATGGCTGGGAGGCGGTTCGTGGTTAAGAACATCAGACCTCGGTAGTATTCCAAGCGGCGGAGGAAAACTGCAACAACGTTAGAGTCGTGTCGGAGAAGAGAGAAACTGAGGAAGAAAGTAGGAAAGAAAGTAGGCCACTTACTCGATACGAGGTCGTTTCGGTACGAGTCAGCAGTCATATTTCTGGACTGAAGGAACACGTCCGCCTCATCGATGAGGAGGATTCCGTTCCAGAGCTGACAGCACTCGAGTGCTTTCGTGAGCCCCTCATCGACCGTGGCGGCTTTCGTGCCGAGCTCGCCTGCGCTCAGCATGTACAGAGGCACGCGACACTTTTCAGCCACTTCGCATAGGAAAGTAGTTAGTGGCTGCATCAAGCCGGCAGAACTTGGAGTGATGTTGGGGTGATAGTCCCTTACCTGCTTCTGCTGTCAAAGTCTTCCCGACACCTGGAGGCCCACAGAGGAGAATGATGATTCCCTGGCCTACGGATTTTGTTGTTAGCATTGGCACAAAAACCCTTGGGCTGGGAACGGGCTTCAGAACTGCGTACCTTTGTGTGCAATAAAGTCATCAAATCCGGAGTTGTCCGTCTTTGGTCGGTTAACAAATGCCAGAACCAAATCCTTCTCGTTCTGTGGAAGCACTAAGTTGGCATAAGCCGATGGGTCCCAAGCAACATCGCCAATGCTGTCAATGTCGAATTCGCCTATGTACTCAACGTCAGTCACAAATCTATTAGGTGAGGTTTCCTGCTGGTCTCTCGAGGCAAAGGACCGACTTACACCACTCGTTGGCAGTCAGATCGAAACCTTTGACTCGTGAAGGCGCCGTGATGCATTCTTCGTCAGTCAACGGAACAAATTCTTCTTCGGGTCTACCGCCCTCCTTGGTGTCCGGGTAGACTGGTTTGTCGCTATCTATAATTCATATTAGCACCGTATTCTTTCTCAAGTACTAAGCTATCGGGAGATCAAGACGGACCATGCCGATAAGAGCCCCCGAGACGGCTTAGAATCTTGTTACTCTCGGGATCGCGCAGATCCTTCAACGGGGCCCATGCGTTGACCACATTCGTAGTTTTCTGAAACTTGTGGTATGCGTAGGCGTCAACGACAATGCGGCAAGAGGCCTGCAGCGCGATCGGATCGTTAGCACATGAAAGACAGGCAATGGGACGAGAGGGAGGGAAATTGGGAGAGGGCTGGAAACAACATAGAGGAGTTGCCGTTTCCACGAGATTCCCAGTCGGATTGAACTTCATCGAGTACTTTATTCCAGAGTACGCTTTGACGTGAAACCCACGGAGAGCTTCGAACTTCCTGCCTCGAGACAGGGCCGATTCGCGTATTTTTCCCCAGTCCTCGGAAAACTCAGCCGGAACCACCTCCAGTTTCTGCAAAGAAATGGCGTTGTGGTAATAGAAGATGCGTTGGGTGGTTACCCGAACAGCAGTGCTCTGACCGTTCCAATCGACATTGGCAAGGATGAGTTCGTAATACGCCGGACCTATGGGAGTTGCGGGGTACAGGACAGCCTCTACCAGCCTGAACACTTGAGGCTTCCCACCCCTTGATGACAGCATGAGACGCCCGGGGGCGAGGATGAGCCAGAGCTTGTCAAAGGAAACTGCCCCGGTGGCCTTGACCCCATCGAGGGCCGATAGATGAAACTTGACTTGATGCTCCAGCTCAGCTTTTAGGAGGAGGAGATGGTTCACATAGTCCGGAGTGGGGCCGGACACATCGCAAAGTACTCCGAATTCGTGCCAGAGATGGACAAACGCCTTGAATGGAGGGAAGATAACGTAGGGAGTTGCATTGGGATACCACTCTGGATAATTCTTGAAAACCATGTCCAGGGAGTATCGAAGTTCAGGGGACTTGGCTTCGATGGAATGTGTAACCCAGGTGCCGTTGACGAGTGACTTGCGATGGACAACGGGAAATGAATTTGCCTTCTCCCTCGAGCGCCGCTCCTCCTCGCGGAGGTCCGAGAACTCGGACCATCGAGGATTATCCGCGGTTGAGTGGTTGTAGAAGTTGAGGACTCTGTTCCGGGACATGGTTCCGTTTGGATAACGCACCAAGTTACCTCTCTGGGAGGTCTGAAGCATTGAGATACAAACAACCAAAAGTGAGAACCGAGGATGGATTTTTTTTTTTGGGGATCGACTTGATGTAGAGCAAAAGAAGATGTATCTAGGGCAGAGTATTCCATCAGAGTGGGTGTGGAAGCAGGGTATAAATAATAGATGCCTCTGCCACCATGGGCTTGATTCCCATAGGTCGTTGGGAAAGGCTGCCTAGATTTGAAGCCTCATAGACGGCCACACTGGACCGTGATGTCAGGAGCCTGCTTTGGGCTTCGTTGATTGTAATCATGAAGCTGCGGGCGAGTAGGCTCCTGCCTGCCTGATACAATGGCAGACAAGGGCATACAAGGAGCATTGCTTCTAATTCTTTCCAAGTAGGATGTCCCAGCTTCCTTGCAATACAAAGGAGCGATATCCAATGCAGTTTGCCTCTATGGGCATTCACTGACTCCAAGTTTAAAAGGCAGACTGCGACCGTCTGGGTTCCAGATATGTCTTATTATCTGTTATTGTGCTCGATGAGTTCCCAGGGTGTGGAGTCAACTAGGCCGCCATCGGGCTCTCTTCTTCGATTCCCTATCATACCATGCTCTGCCATTGATCCGAGGATCTTCTCTGGAGGCCTGCCGCCCGAACCACGCCCCTGTTTCGCTGTTGGTAATTCGTTTCCGGAAAAAAAAAAAAAAAAAAAAAA